>BLKR01009328.1:0-115000 GCA_011170035.1 Teleogryllus occipitalis
TCTATCACTTGAGATAAAATAATGATGCTAATATTGTTTTGTTATGTGTCTCAGTGCATTGTCAATTTATTATTTACACATAATGTAATGGTGGTGGATCATTAGTTTTCTATTGTATCAGTCGTATGATGAATTGATTTACCTGAACAAATACGTTTTACACTACGTGTTACTATCATACAGGACATTTAACATATATATTTTTGTCATCTTTAGAATTATAAAAACCGGGAATTATGTTTCAGAATAGATACAAGTATTTTCATTTATTTTTATGATTATGAATCATCAATTACGTTATGACATCTATAACTATTACTCCGGATCTACCTACTACCGTACCCGTGCATGAACTTCCCCATGTTATACTCAGCTTAAATAAGTAGGTGCCTTCAAGGTCATGAGTTGACAGATCAATTTCAAAACTTTTTTTTGAATACAGTAGAAGAAGAAATATAAAAATAGGATAAGTTTTACAACGTGACAGTTTTGATAGTGTTGGAATATATAAAACTCCACAAAAATTTTATATGTGAGTACAAGTATTTTATTTTGTAATTTAGATTTGTTTATTTCTTTTAGTTATAAAGTGAATATTTAGAAGCTGGAACTTCAAATAAGAAAATGTCATTATTTGTGAAAAAGTGAGCCAGGTAATCTGGAAATTTCCAAATGGGGTTGAAGAGAAAACAGCTATCGTGGCGTGGCCAGGCAGAGCACGGCAGGGAGTAGGGCGGAGAAGGGATACAATGGAAGAGATAAGAGGTAGGTCCCGCCGTAGGGCATGAAAAGATTGAATTCCTCTTCCTTTATAATAATTTACTGTAATAAATGCCCGAGCAACGCCGGGTACTTCAGCTAGTATATATATATATATATATATATATATATATATATATATATATATATATATATATATATATATATATATATATATATATATATATTGTAACGGTACGTCCTCCGAAATAATAATATAATAAAATAAAATAATGGCCATAGTATGCTGACCGCCGCCCCACCCGCTTAGGTGCGTGGCCGCGCCGTTCAAAAGGTTTTATGACCGTCCCTGGGTGCCGCGGACTCAATAGCCTCCCCACACTAAACGACAATTATCGAGGCCAAGCCCTACCACCGGTCTCTGCCAACCCCTCGTCATCACCCCCTCAGCCGAACTCGGAGACATATTTATGACCGTCAAAAGCAGTGTGCTACCGAGACGCACCGGCGCGTGCCGCGTCGAGTCCCGCGCTCGCTGGGTATGCCTTTTGAGTCCGATCCACAGACGTGCTGCTTAAAAGAGCATCAAAATTCGTTTTGCTCAAGTGTTCACCCGGGGGAGAGGCACCAGGCAGGGCAATAAAGCAATAACGTCAATCAAAGAACGGCCTGGGCTAACCGTCGCCGGCACCCGAAAAGAAAGGAGTAACACGCCGTGACCGAGGCGCGAAGGCGGGGAAACATGTGTCACCGTCTTCGGACGTGCCGCGCCAATATACCACCCTTTCGTTATGCGCACGTGGTCACCTGTGGACTCGCGAGACCTACTTTCGAGCATACAATGCCGCACATTGTCGATGCGAGCTCGCGAGCCATTGGCTCAAGTGCCGCCTCTTTAGCGAAGGGCGAGCGAATCGAAGACAGGCCCCCGGTCCGTGGAGAGGGAAGAGGTGCCTTCGTTCGTGGTAGCGCGTCGCCCAAAACGGACTTGTATCGAGAGATCGGTAAGAGACACTGGTACCTAGAAATCGGTGAGAGAGACTCGTATCTAGAGATCGGCAAGAGACACTTGTGTCCAGAGATCGGTGGGAGACAATTGCTCTACCGCGCGCCGCATAAACTTAATTAGTCACGTGAGCTGAAATGATTACTCTCAAAACGTGCGCTAGTTGACTTGGCGCTTCATACGAGATTTTTGCTCTGCGCAATGTCACATCATCGGTGAAATTCATTAGACTCGCTACCGGAAAGGAACTTCCTCTCCGGAGATCGCAAGCCGAGCGCGGAATCACCATTGTTTACGATCGGCAACGAGACGTTGTGACCTGGGTCGCGTGTCATGAAATGTGGACGACGCCAGCGCAGCATTGGGTCCAGAGGGAGCGTGTTGCTGGTGGCTTCCGCCTGAGTACGCGCCACAGCCGCCCGACTCCAGCCCGGGAATGCATCACTCACCACTGCTGACATCACGCCTCAGAAGAGTACCAGATAAGTAGTTTTGTGCAGCCAGGTGACGCTCAGCCCTTGTTTCCCGCGTAAGTGCGGACGAACTTTAGATATTCGGAGCTGTAGCGGATGTGCCGGTAATCAGGCACGAGGGTAGCGGCCAAGTACTTGTGTTCAATTTTTGTATCAAATTTCATTTTAAAGTAAATAAGAGGCCGCCGATGTACAAAAAAAACAACAACATGTAAATTCATTTGTAAAAATCATTGTTATGCCAATCATCATCATCATAATCATATTTTAGAATAAGTAAATATTATCTTGAAATGCCCATCTGTGTATTATTGAGCATGCAAACCCCCGACCCACCGCGGACGGGTTACAATATATATATATATATATATATATATATATATATATATATATATATATATATATATATATATATATATAGATAGATAGATAGATATATAATAAATGGGGGATAGTAATAATAATTAATATCAAATGTTATTACAAAGATGGGGAAATAATTGAATAATAAGTTGAGCCGCTTTGCTTACCTCGTTGCTTTCGGCAAAAGTCGGTCGACTGTGCCCAGAGGAAACGTGACACGGGGTTTTTATTGCTTTCCGGAGATCCGGCGAGGGGTCGGAGGAGGTCTGTTTAGTGTTCTCTTGGAAATGTCTCAGGAGGCGGGGGAGTCAGTTAGTGTGGTCGGGGTGTGTAAAATTATTAGTAGAGGGGACAGAGGGAAATTAGTTTGTTCGTTGAGAAGGGCCTCAGATTTCTGCTTGGCTTGAAATATGTGAAAGATTTCTAAAGCGCTTCTGTTCCAGAATTTATTTTCTTTTTCAAGAATTTTAATGTCTGAATCTGGGCGGAAAGTGTGGCCTGCGTTAATAAGATGTGTAGCAAAGTGCGATTTGTTTGTATTGTGTTTCCATGCATGTAAATGTTCTTTAACTCTGGCATTGAAGCTTCTACCTGTTTGCCCGATGTATTTAGCCTCGCAATTGTGGCAGTGGAGTTCATAAACTCCTGATTTCGCCATGAGTGGGGTGGTGTTGTGAGGTGAGAGTAGGTGTTTGAGGGATTTGTGTGTGGTAAAGGAAACGTGAAAATTGTATTTGTGAAGAATATGGGCTACCTTCTGCGATATTTTTCCAAAGAATTGAATAGAAATAAATTTTGATGGTTTCTGGGTGAATGGAGTGAGGCTTGTATACGTTTTGAGTTTTTTCTTATTTAATTTGCGGCGTAGTATGTTGTCAACGAGAGTGGTACTGTATCCATTGGCGGTAGCTATGTATTTAATGGTGCGTGTTTCTTTTTGAAAATTGTCTTGTGTTAAGGGAAGGCTGACAAGTCTGTGAATAATGGCATGGAAAGCTGCGTGTTTGTGGGCAGATGGATGTTGGGATGTGTTGTGGATGACAGTGTCTGTGTGTGTGGGTTTTCTAAAAACATTGAAAATGTGTTTATTATCCAACCTAGAGATGGTTAGGTCTAAGAAATTAATTGATTGATTTTCATTTTCTAGTTCTTTAGTGAATTTTATGGATGGGTGTCTGGAGTTAAGGAACTCGACAAAGATGTCGAGTTGTCTTGTTGTACCTGTCCATAGAGCTAAGATGTCATCGACATAGCGGTACCAGTACGTTAAATTTTGAAGAAGGGGATGTTGTGTTTCAAACAAGAGTGTTTCAAAATTGTCCATGAACATGTCTGCAAGAAGTGGTGACAGTGGTGATCCCATCGGAAGACCAGAATTTTGTTTGTAGAAAGAGTTATTAAACAAAGTAGTTAGTGTCCATGCAGAGTGAGATCAGATTATACATTTCTGTTCGTATTGGTACGGGGCATGTAGCTTTGTCCAGGATATTTTGTAAAATTAATTTACAATCTTGAGTCGGGGTGCTAGGGAATAAATTTGTAACGTCAAAGGATATCAGTTTGGCATTGGCCGGTATGTATATGTCTTGAAGTTTGGTCACAAGTTCCAAACTGTTCTTGATGGTATGGACGGGTTTAAAACGTACGTGTTCATGAAAGAGGTTGTTGAGTCTGTGAGCGAGTCTGTGGGTAATAGTGTTGGCGTAGGAAACAACAGGCCTAATAGGTATGTTTTCTTTGTGGATTTTAGGGAGGCCGTAGAGGCGAGGGGGGGCGGGATTAGAGGGAATAAAATATCTGGATTTAGTGAATAGGGCGGGGGAGTCCTTGAGTTCTGTTCTCAGCTTAACAAGAAGTTTACTCGTGGGGTCCTTAGGAATTTGTTCAATGTTCTCATCATTCAGGAAATCATCTATTTTGTCATTGTAGTCTTGGGTGTTGAGTATGACGACCGTGTTCCCTTTGTCAGCTTTTGTAATGGTCAAGTTGTTTTCCGTGGCTTTCTTGAGAAGCTGTTTGGCAGTAGTAATTTCATGGTGTGTGTTTTTGATGTGACCGGCTTCGGTTTTTTCCCGGGAAAGAGCGCTGGCAATATCATATTTAGTTTGGAGCATGTTGTTAGAAGAAGGAATGCTTGTGTCTGTTTGAATGCATAATTGTTTAAGTTTAGTGCCACTGAACTGAGAAGGAGGACAATGCTTGAGGCCCTATTCACTAAATCCAGATATTTTATTCCCTCTAATCCCGCCCCCCCTCGCCTCTACGGCCTCCCTAAAATCCACAAAGAAAACATACCTATTAGGCCTGTTGTTTCCTACACCAACACTATTACCCACAGACTCGCTCACAGACTCAACAACCTCTTTCATGAACACGTACGTTTTAAACCCGTCCATACCATCAAGAACAGTTTGGAACTTGTGACCAAACTTCAAGACATTTACATACCGGCCAATGCCAAACTGATATCCTTTGACGTTACAAATTTATTCCCTAGCACCCCGACTCAAGATTGTAAATTAATTTTACAAAATATCCTAGACAAAGCTACATGCCCCGTACCAATACGAACAGAAATGTATAATCTGATCTCACTCTGCATGGACACTAACTACTTTATGTTTAATAACTCTTTCTACAAACAAAATTCTGGTCTTCCGATGGGATCACCACTGTCACCACTTCTTGCAGACATGTTCATGGACAATTTTGAAACACTCTTGTTTGAAACACAACATCCCCTTCTTCAAAATTTAACGTACTGGTACCGCTACGTCGATGACATCTTAGCTCTATGGACAGGTACAACAAGACAACTCGACATCTTTGTCGAGTTCCTTAACTCCAGACACCCATCCATAAATTTCACTAAAGAACTAGAAAATGAAAACCAATCTATTAATTTCTTAGACCTAACCATCTCTAGGTTGGATAATAAACACATCTTCAATGTTTTTAGAAAACCCACACACACAGACACTGTCATCCACAACACATCCCAACATCCATCTGCCCACAAACACGCAGCTTTCCATGCCATGATTCACAGACTTGTCAGCCTTCCCTTATCACAAGACAATTTTCAAAAAGAAACACGCACTATTAAATACATAGCTACCGCCAATGGATACAGTACTACTCTCGTCGACAACATACTACGCCGCAAATTAAATAAGAAAAAACTCAAAACGTATACAAGCCTCACTCCATTCACCCAGAAACCATCAAAATTTATTTCTATTCCGTTCTTTGGAAAAATATCGCAGAAGGTAGCCCATATTCTTCACAAATACAATTTTCACGTTTCCTTTACCACACACAAATCCCTCAAACACCTACTCTCACCTCACAACACCACCCCACTCATGGCGAAATCAGGAGTTTATGAACTCCACTGCCACATTTGCGAGGCTAAATACATCGGCCAAACAGGTAGAAGCTTCAATGCCAGAGTTAAAGAACATTTACATGCATGGAAACACAATACAAACAAATCGCACTTTGCTACACATCTTATTAACGCAGGCCACACTTTCCGCCCAGATTCAGACATTAAAATTCTTGAAATAGAAAATAAATTCTGGAACAGAAGCGCTTTAGAAATCTTTCACATATTTCAAGCCAAGCAGAAATCTGAGGCCCTTCTCAATGAACAAACTAATTTCCCTCTGTCCCCTCTACTAATAATTTTACACACCCCGACCTCACCAACTGACTCCCTCGCCTCCTAAGAAAACACTAAACAGACCTCCTCCGACCCCTCGCCGGATCTCCCGAAAGCAATAAAAACCCCGTGTCACGTTTCCTCTGGGCACAGTCGACCGACTTTTGCCGAAAGCAGCGAGGTAAGCAAAGCGGCTCAACTTATTATTCAATTTCCCCCCCCCATATTTGTAATAACATTTGATATTAATTATTATTACTATCCCCCATTTATTGTATGTATATATATATATATATATATATATATATATATATATATATATATATATATATATATATATAGATATATATAGATATAGATATTAATTTTGGTTCTCTTCACATATATTTATAATCTGAAATTTGAACTGCTATTATCTGTATTAATCCCCCCCCTCCCGTCGCAATTCATTTTTGCAATTTTATCTGCTATATGTTCCTTATCTTTTGCAATCGTATATCGATTATCCTTTTGTTTTTTATGTTAATTTTGATGTATCCATTAATTGTAATTTAATTTTATATCTTATTGTGTATTTATTTATAATTTTGTTATATCTTCCTGTATCTTATAGACTGACGATGACGGCAAAGCCGTCGAAAGCCGGCTATCTTAATAAAGCTAGTATGTTGACGAAGATGACCTCTTTTATTTCTTCTTATAAGAACGTCAACAACACCCAATCAGAATTCCCACAATTCATGGACGCAAATCTAGCGATTCTGATGAACTCTCTCTTCTCTCTCTCCAAAAAATTCACTTTCTACGGACTGAATATCTGGTTCCTTTCAAAATGCGCAAAAATGCATATCGTGCCGGATTTCATCAAAGTTTCGACAAATCTTCACACTAAGGCCGCCTCTAAAGCTGTGGATGCAGCCAAATCAACGTTGCTGAAACTCGAGATCCAAAAATGGTATTCGGCGAGGGACAAAGTGTCTCTGGATCTCTATTGGATTCGAGGGGAGTTGGCATCACGACTACACCCCGCAGAGTGGTCTACCCTCGACAGCTGCATTCGAGAACGTGTCTTCGCTCTTGGAGAAAAGAAGAAAGTCGTGCAAACACGTAAGTTGAGCCGACTTGCTTCTCGCGCTGCACCGGCCCACCCACCCCGTCCGTCACCTAACGGCGATCCAGTCTTCCACCCCAAAGTAATTAACCTTTCTTCGACAACACTATCCAATAACGAACATTCACTTCTAGAAAAAGGCCTCAAGCATTGTCCTCCTTCTCAGTTCAGTGGCACTAAACTTAAACAATTATGCATTCAAACAGACACAAGCATTCCTTCTTCTAACAACATGCTCCAAACTAAATATGATATTGCCAGCGCTCTTTCCCGGGAAAAAACCGAAGCCGGTCACATCAAAAACACACACCATGAAATTACTACTGCCAAACAGCTTCTCAAGAAAGCCACGGAAAACAACTTGACCATTACAAAAGCTGACAAAGGGAACACGGTCGTCATACTCAACACCCAAGACTACAATGACAAAATAGATGATTTCCTGAATGATGAGAACATTGAACAAATTCCTAAGGACCCTACGAGTAAACTTCTTGTTAAGCTGAGAACAGAACTCAAGGACTCCCCCGCCCTATTCACTAAATCCAGATATTTTATTCCCTCTAATCCCGCCCCCCCTCGCCTCTACGGCCTCCCTAAAATCCACAAAGAAAACATACCTATTAGGCCTGTTGTTTCCTACACCAACACTATCACCCACAGACTCGCTCACAGACTCAACAACCTCTTTCATGAACACGTACGTTTTAAACCCGTCCATACCATCAAGAACAGTTTGGAACTTGTGACCAAACTTCAAGACATTTACATACCGGCCAATGCCAAACTGATATCCTTTGACGTTACAAATTTATTCCCTAGCACCCCGACTCAAGATTGTAAATTAATTTTACAAAATATCCTGGACAAAGCTACATGCCCCGTACCAATACGAACAGAAATGTATAATCTGATCTCACTCTGCATGGACACTAACTACTTTATGTTTAATAACTCTTTCTACAAACAAAATTCTGGTCTTCCGATGGGATCACCACTGTCACCACTTCTTGCAGACATGTTCATGGACAATTTTGAAACACTCTTGTTTGAAACACAACATCCCCTTCTTCAAAATTTAACGTACTGGTACCGCTACGTCGATGACATCTTAGCTCTATGGACAGGTACAACAAGACAACTCGACATCTTTGTCGAGTTCCTTAACTCCAGACACCCATCCATAAATTTCACTAAAGAACTAGAAAATGAAAACCAATCTATTAATTTCTTAGACCTAACCATCTCTAGGTTGGATAATAAACACATCTTCAATGTTTTTAGAAAACCCACACACACAGACACTGTCATCCACAACACATCCCAACATCCATCTGCCCACAAACACGCAGCTTTCCATGCCATGATTCACAGACTTGTCAGCCTTCCCTTATCACAAGACAATTTTCAAAAAGAAACACGCACCATTAAATACATAGCTACCGCCAATGGATACAGTACCACTCTCGTTGACAACATACTACGCCGCAAATTAAATAAGAAAAAACTCAAAACGTATACAAGCCTCACTCCATTCACCCAGAAACCATCAAAATTTATTTCTATTCCGTTCTTTGGAAAAATATCGCAGAAGGTAGCCCATATTCTTCACAAATACAATTTTCACGTTTCCTTTACCACACACAAATCCCTCAAACACCTACTCTCACCTCACAACACCACCCCACTCATGGCGAAATCAGGAGTTTATGAACTCCACTGCCATAATTGCGAGGCTAAATACATCGGCCAAACAGGTAGAAGCTTCAATGCCAGAGTTAAAGAACATTTACATGCATGGAAACACAATACAAACAAATCGCACTTTGCTACACATCTTATTAACGCAGGCCACACTTTCCGCCCAGATTCAGACATTAAAATTCTTGAAATAGAAAATAAATTCTGGAACAGAAGCGCTTTAGAAATCTTTCACATATTTCAAGCCAAGCAGAAATCTGAGGCCCTTCTCAATGAACAAACTAATTTCCCTCTGTCCCCTCTACTAATAATTTTACACACCCCGACCTCACCAACTGACTCCCCGCCTCCTAAGAAAACACTAAACAGACCTCCTCCGACCCCTCGCCGGATCTCCCGAAAGCAATAAAAACCCCGTGTCACGTTTCCTCTGGGCACAGTCGACCGACTTTTGCCGAAAGCAGCGAGGTAAGCAAAGCGGCTCAACTTATTATTCAATTTCCCCCCCCCCATATTTGTAATAACATTTGATATTAATTATTATTACTATCCCCCATTTATTGTATATATATATATATATATATATATATATATATATACTAATTTTGGTTTTCACATATATTTATAATCTGAAATTTGAACTGCTATTATCTGTATTAATCCCCCCCCTCCCGTCGCAATTCATTTTTGCAATTTTATCTGCTATATGTTCCTTATCTTTTGCAATCGTATATCGATTATCCTTTTATTTTTTATGTTAATTTTGATGTATCCATTAATTGTAATTTAATTTTCTATCTTATTGTGTATTTATTTATAATTTTGTTATATCTTTCTGTATCTTATAGACTGACGATGACGGCAAAGCCGTCGAAAGCCGGCTATCTTAATAAAGCTAATATGTTGACGAAGATGACCTCTTTTATTTCTTCTTAAATTCAAATTACCTCTGTTGTCGCCCAAGTAATACCTTCTTTCTCCCCAAGTAGGTGAAAGGAGCGTAACGAAATTTGCGTGGTCAGACGGAAGAGCAGGGCTCATGGCCTGAGTCTCACCACGTAAAATAAGGCATTCATTCATTCACTGAAAACCACAGGTCAGTGTAGTCGGGTGCTAGAATTCTTCATTCAGCAGCAGCAGAGCGAGTGCAGAAAATCCCCACCGTCAGCCCTCCAACCCTAGAACCTCCCGTACGCAGTCGCTGCAGAGGAGGGGCAATGCTACCTCGGAGCTAACTCAGCCGGCGTTGAGGACGGAGGGGAAGCGACTCTTTCATTACTCTTTAGTCTTGTCTCTGACTGTCAAAGCGCCGGCGAGTTGGCGGGCGGGCTGGAGTATGTAACAGACAAGCGATGCTACGTAATTGGCCCCAGCGCATATGATGAATTCATGCTCGAAAGAAATCAATTGTCACCGATACCGAACGAACGACCACATTTGTCCAACATCGTAGGAGAAGTTTCCTGATGGGTCAAAACGTATGGATAAATATAACACGCGTGTAATGCGCATACTTAATGAAATAGAAATACTTAATTGCGAAATACTTCATAAACCATAATTACACAAAGTACTTTCAAGAAGACAAGACTTATCTGAATTGTGGTGGTTTGTTTTTCTTCTTTAAAATAACATGGAATTTAAAATATGCTGTGCTGTGGTGCAATTTTATTGTAATAGTTGCGTTGATTGTAATTTTTTAATATTTTAAAGCATTCCAAAAATAGTTATTTATGACACGAGTGGTAAAAGTGGAATTTAATTTGCGAGTAGGAAAGGCCGATAAACCGAGTGGGACAATCCTACGAGCAAAATAAAATCCCTCGTGAGACCATACGTGTGTCATACGTTATTCGCCACGTATCACCACGTGTATCACACACTATTCTTTAAACATCCTTACTTACTTAGATCTTATTTTAATTCAAGCATACACATTACTTAATGATGTATTAAGGACAGAAGTAACTGATACGGTCTAAGGAAAGTATTTTGTTTTCTTTGTTGGATTCACAGATTTATCTGAACATTTGACCATCGCGTCACTTTTAGCACCAGTGCTAAAAATTGTACTTCTAGCACGCTAAACATGACCTCTTTACCTAATGGCAGTCTAAAAATACAATTTATGTCAAGAAACAAAGATGTTTTGCAAGCTATTAGTTTAACGATTATGAATGGTGTCTGGCTTAATATCCCTTTCTGTTCATTTTATTTTCATGCAGAATAGTGGCAAAGGCTCTGCACTACTCTACGTCACGTGTTACGAGTTTTGCTCTGATTTTATCGCATTACATCATGGCATATACTTTCCACATGGGAGCAGTAGGGAAACCTTTTTTCGGAGGTAGAACTTCAGCTCAAAGTGTTGCTCGCTCAAGCGTACCTTTCAAGCTGCAAAAACAGGAGGTAAATAGCATTGTTTAGGGCCGGCTTTGGGCGGACTAACTCCGGCCGGAAGTCGCCAGCTCCTTCCTGGCAGTGAATTGCCAGCGCCGGACTTAGCGGATTATAAAGGTAGGGCCGGGCGCTCCCGCCCCTACTTGCTCCCGCTCGGCGCCAATTGACCTCTGTGCTTGCCTGCCTGCGTAAACTACCTGTCTGGCAAACTCGGTTTCACGCGGTAAGAGTTATCTCGCAGAGCCACGCGGCAATATTATATTCTTCTACTTAGTAATAGAATATTTTCTAGTTTCTCAGTGGATTACCTTTAGGTTTCATCACACCCCAGATAAAGACAATATTATTATTATTATTATTATTATTATTATTATTATTATTATTATTATTATTATTATTATTATTATTATTATTGAAGCTAGCAATAGGCTGTCTGTTAGTAACGATTGACAAGAAAAGTTCCAAATATTTATTTATAGACAGTCAAATTATAAAATTTTATTATTTCATATTAAAAACATACATCGTTTATAAGAATTTTCGGCAACGTTTCGGAGGTGAGGTGTACCTCCATCATCAGGCCGTGGCCTTACATTGATATTACATACGTTGGGGAAACGTTGACTACGAACTAATAACCGAGATGTGTTGACACCATTCTGAGGTCAAGTCTAAAACAGGCATTAAAAGAAATATTAGAATAGGTGTCTAATTAGTTGGACTAAAAGACGTAAATTTCTGTGTCAGGTGCGGTGATGGAAGTACAACGCGAAAAATAAAATCGACAGTAGGAGTAAGACAGGGCTGTCCTCTCTCACCGCTATTGTTTATCTTGTTTATAAACGATTTATTGACGTGGTTACAGGAAGCGGATACATCTGCGCCGGAAATTGAGGGCCTGAACATTCCCGGACTACTATATGCTGATGATTTAGTTTTATGTTCGGAGACTATTGACGGCTTACAGAAAATTTTAAATCTCTTAGAAACGTAGTGAAACATGGGGATTAAAAGTAAATATTCAAAAAACTAAAGTAGTTGTCTTCAAAAATGGATTTATCTGGGGTAACAAAGAGAAATGGTTTTACGCTCAGGACGAGATCGACCGGGTCAAAACATTTACATATCTTGGGGCAAAATTTTCCATGAATGGGGGATGGAATAATCACATAGTGGCGGCGCACATTAAAGGAAGAATTGCGCTCAAAGAAATCGTTTGCGCAGTGCGCAGGGTTCCGGAATTGTCTTTAAAGGTGTGCGATACAATGTTTAAATCGCTAGTTCTCCCAGCAATGAATTATGGGGCAGAAATCTGGGGAGTGGATAGGATAGATCGACTAGAAAGCGTCGAAACAGATTATTTCAAATTAATTCTCGGAGTCTCTAGATTCGCAGCAAATGCCGGAGTCATAAGAGAGGTCGGTAGTGTAGGAATTTGGAAAGATTTCAAAATGAAACCCATTAAACTTTGGATTAAATTAGCAGGTGAACAGTCTGACACACTTATACATAGATGTTTTCGAGTGCAGTTACAGGGAAGCAACCAACGCTACTGGTCGTATAAAATTAAACTGCTACTGGAACGTGCAGGTCTGGGAGACGTTTCTCCGGAGATGGTGGGAAATACGGGAACACGTGAGATAGAACAGCTAATTTCGGGTAGACTTGCGGATATTAAAAGGCAAGAGATCCTGGCAGCAACGGCCGAAAAACGTTCGCTAGTTGCGCAAATTCACGCGAGTCCGTTATGGGGTTGCGAACGTTACGTAAACACACTGCGAAAGGACGCAAGAGGGGGATACGCTTGGTTCAGGGTCGGGGGGTGGATGCAACGTAGATTAAAGGACCCTAATGGTAATGGCATCTGTGTGCTTTGCGGTGATAGGGAAGACTGGATCCACATCCTTTTAATTTGCAATGCGACCGAAACTTGGAGAGGAAAATGGATGAGAATGGGAAATTACTACTTCCTACATAGGAACGTAACGCTCGCCCAAAACATTCTAGGTGATAAAAGATCTAACTTCATGAAAGAATTAGGAACATTTCTAGGAAAGGTTTGGACCATTAGAGAAACTGAAATTAGGGAGTGGGAAAACAGCACTGGTTAGTACGAGCAGAGCCTAGACTGGAGAGACATAAATAATAAATCAATCAACTAACAATAATTAAGTTAGTCAGTAACTTATGTTAGGTTAGTAAACAGTACAAAAAAAAAGTTATAAGTTGTAGTCAATTGTTAAGTATAAGTAGATAAATAAGTCAATAAAAATAAATAAATTAACTTAAAATAATTAAAATAAGTTAAATACATTTAAATTAAATTAATTAAAATAAGTTAAATAAATTTAAATTAAATTAATTAAAATAAGTTAAATAAATTAAAATTAAATTAAAATAAAATAAAAGGAAACGGTTAAAATAAAACACATTAGGAGGCGAAGGGAAGTAGGAATCGGAAATGTTAGGGCAGAGGCGTTGATGCGGACGATTTTCTGTGGTGCTGTTTGTTTTCAGGTGCGGAGGAGGCCAAACACTGGAAGGAGAATGCCTGACGCCCGCGCCAAATAAATAAATGGTTTAAAAACCGGATAGATTAGCATGTACTCGGGTTCTGACGGCAGGTTTTTCCCCCTTCAGGGGTTTTTTTCTCAGCCGTACCTTATGGTCTCTTTTCCGCGGCTTTGATGCGAAGGAGAGACCATTTGGGGAGAATACCAGAATTCGAAAGGTTAGAACGCTGTAGAATGTAGGTATTGTAATGGCTTAAAGGCCTTCGGCCTAGCCACATTGCATCAAGTTTTTTTCTTAATTTGCCTGTAATAATTACCTATTAAATAAAAAAAATAGTTGGACTATAAAAAATTTAAAAAAGTTAAAATGTTAGAATAACTAATCTGATCTAAAACAGACATTAAAAGAAGTTATTTCTTGTCAATTGTCAATTATTATTATTATTATTATTATTATTATTATTATTATTATTATTATTATTATTATTATTGTATTCATTATTATTCCATTTTCACACAAATTATTGATCTTACATAGCTACAACACAGATACAACATCAAAACATGGTAACTGATTTTTTAACCATTACAATATTCTATAATTAATATAATACAATATAAAATATAAAACTTAAAATTACAAAATAACAGCTAAATTTAAAAGATTCAGAAGCCCATATGTCCTCCTATAAACCTCCTGACCCATGAACACGTACTGATGTTGACTGATTTTTGAAGAGCTATGAATTATTATTATTATTATTATTATTATTATTATTATTATTATTATTATTATTATGTTTCTCTACAGGTTTTGTGAGAGACAAGTCCTTTTCCTCACCCGGACAACGTTTTTGATGGTCTCCTTTTGCTACTTGCCAGAGGAAGGAGAGAGTTACTCATTTCTTCCCAACTATTAAACCAAATTGCGCATTTGTGTATGCAAATAGTTTCAACACACTGGACCCTTGCGAACATTCCGCACATCATTACGCGGTAAATCATTGTTTTAAAAGTGAAAATAGCTTTATATTGGAACTTAAATTCCAACAGCCATCCCTTTAACAGACTTTTACAGCATTATAGGCTCGATACTGCGTGTGATTAAACATTAAAGTGCTAACAAACGGTTGACGTAGTAATCCTAAACGAAAGATTTAAGCAACTTTTTTCCATTTCTGATTGACAGATGTCGATTTCACCGAGATTTCTAAAGAATTTTTATCTCCCGGACAGGCTGTATTCATGACTTGCGTCGGTTAGAATCGTCATTTAAAACCATGCTTAGCTGTTATACGCCTGTGGTTAAGTCGGAGGGAAAAGGCGGTGTAAAGCAAACGGTGATTGGTCCGCACCGAAGTTGACGGGGCACATGCACACGTTCTAACGGTTTTGCTTCTTCTTATAGAAAAAATGCTCATATGTGCTCTGGATGTCTCTAGTAGCAATTTACTAGCAACACAACAATTATTTAGCACCAAAAGTTGCAAAAAAATGCTGTTAGAAATCTCCAATATTGACTGTGCGCACACGAACGCGACGATAATGGGCGAGTGCTATGTTCACAAAATTAATTTGGGCTTTAATTGGTTCCACACAGAGTGTTTCATTCATGATCATTCACTAATGACAGGTAGAATTCGATAACTCGCATCCAGTCATTTCACCACAGCGATTTTCTTATTTTCGTTTTATTGCTGCGATTTACCTCGAAGCATCGTTGCCGTGAAGCCTGATCACATCGAAGCCAGATTGCCGTGAAGCCTGATCACCTCGAAGCCAGATTGCCGTGAAGCCTGATCACCTCGAAGCCAGATTGCCGTGAAGCCTGTTCACCTCGAAGCCAGATTGCCGTGAAGCCTGATCACCTCGAAGCCAGATTGCCGTGAAGCCAGATCACCTCCAAGCCAGATTGCCGTGAATTCCTCGATTCCAGAAGTTTCTAATTAAAGAAGTCCAGAATCCGGAAATAAATAAATAACTAAAACTAGTAATGCCGTAACAGAACTCAGTTTCTTACATTAGTAACGGTAATGTAATATTTTGATATTGTAATTTTAGTCCATATAAACATATTTCAGTCGTCAGTTGTAAACGAATTACCAATTAAAGCACATTGGGTGCGAAAAGTAATTATTTTAAAGCTGATACATCAACACAAATTCGACAATCCAATGCTACGTTCCATTCAGACAGATCCATCGGCCCCCACAGTGTCAAATTCTCAGAATGTCAAACGTTATGGCGTCGAATTGCGAAATGATATCTCTTTTAGGGAAAAAAACGCGGGAAAAGAAAATTCGCATTTTTGAAGATTGCAAAACTTGCGCGAAACCACAAATGCTTTGAAAAGAATGTTTAAATATCTAAATTAAGGAAAATATCTGTCGTTTAGCAAGGTAATTTTTTGAAATTATCGAAAATACTGAGAGTTTACTAGAAGTGGGTCTTATGACGTTTTTATAAATGCACTTTGCTGTGTTACAAAAAACATTGGAGCCGTTTTCGAGAAAAATTTTTTTCCTTGCCTTTACTTCAAGCAACAATTTCAAGAAAATCTATTCATTTTTCAAAAAAATTGTGCCTGAATTTATTTAAAGATCTAGTTTTTCTTGGCAGGCTAAGAAATAATATCTCTACCATCACAATTATAGTTTTGCAATGTTAATATTTTACAATTTTCGTATTACAGATGCACATTTTATATGTATTATCTTATTTCGATTCCTATTACAGTTGGAATTTCACAGATGAATTTCTCCAAAAATGGACCCTTTGCCGTTTTTAACCATACATCACACTATTCGAGAAAAATTTAGAAAATAAAATTGGAACCGTTTTAGGGGAAAATATTTTTAATTGCCTATATTTCAAGCAAAATTAAGCAAAAACTATTCATTTTCGAAAAACTGTACAAGATTTTATTTAAATAGCTGTCTTAGAAAAACAGATTTCGCAAAGAAAAATTATCTTTTTCTGTATTGTAGTTGTAGGAAAAAACCGACAAAATTTTGTACTTACTCAATTTTGGAAAATAAAGTTCATCGAAAAGGTTACCAGGACTAATTTGGTTTTGCTTTAACCTAGGAAAAAAATTAATAAAAAAATATAGCCGTGTATAAGAATTCTGAATATTGTTAAAAGTTCGTGCAAAGTACCTGGAAATATCGACTTTTCGTTTGAAATTCGCAGGGCATGATGTTTGACAAGATCAGTGGGAATATTAATTTAGGAGGAAATGGTCTGAATGGCTTAGGCTTTAGCGTTGCACATACGGACGTTTTGCCATCAGCCAATTTTTTGGTATCAAGTACCCACAAAATGTCGATTTTGAATACACAACGTTAGAGGAAGTAATTTACTACACAATGGAATAAGATATATATTTACTTTTGAGGTATCAGGGTATCTACAATACGAGTTTTCTGACAAAGTTTTCTGACTGAGGTTTTTGCAGTCTTTTTCATCCAATATCAAATTATTTCAAGTCATTCACCTATAGTGTATTAGGACATCTCTCTCCCTCTCTCTCTCTTTCTCTCTCTCTCTCTCTCTCTCTTTCTCTCTCTCTCTCTCTCACAGACACTTTATGACAATGAAACACAAAGCATCTTATGAAGTCTGCATGCTGAACGGAACCTTCCTTCAGCAGTGAGTGTTGCCCGCATTTCTTTTCACAACAACCTTTTTGACTTCGTTCGGCAAGGCCCCTCGGAAATATTTAGTATTAGAGTCGGGTCAGCACGTTTCAGACAGGTCAGCACGCGTGTTGACTCAGCTCGTTCCACAACAGTTTTTCCAAGGATGTCATGAGTTCTGTTGCACATATTTACTCAAAACTTTTTTCCTCGCACTTTTGCTGTAGTATTTTTCATAATATGGCTGTACAAATTATAGTTAAAATTTTCTCTACCAATATTCAATACACTGGATAATTTGCTGTTTACTCTGTGTGACGAAACACAAAGTTCATTCGACGCTGTTTCTTTTCAGCAAATTTTTCTGTGACTCTAAAATTGAAGTCAGTGATTTCTTTCGTTTAATATTTTCGACGTTAATCATTGTTACTTGCACTAACACATTTAACAGAAAAACGAACTGTCTAACTTTGGTTTTTCAAAATGCATTGAAAAATAGCCTACTATATTCATAAACACAATACATTTGGTTGGTTGGTGATTCCGGGCGCGTCTACAGCTTAGGTCATTAGTACCGTACGTGTAGTGCATGTATTTTCCTCTGGAGATGGCGGTGATCTTCCCCCGCTAGATGGCGAGATCGGGCGCCGACCTACCGTGGGCTAGCGGGATTTCTCCCTAATCAGGACTCTCCCACCAGCGGGGCACCGCCCCAGCCGGGACAAGCTCTAAGCTCCCGACCGGTCTCCCGGAATATGTGATAATGTAGTGCATGTTAATGTGTGTAAGGGGAGAGGATAGGACAAGGAAGAGGAAGGACAGATCGCGGGCGGTCCGTGGCCCGTTTGATAGGGTACTACTCCGGCATTCGCCTGGTGTTGATCGGAGAAACCACGGAAAACTCGATCAGAGCAGTCGGCCCCTAGAATTCTCCTCCAGACAGCGATTTAATTCGATCTAGCTTGAAAGCTAGTGTCGAAAATCCTGCCGCCGCCAAGACTCGAACCTAAGACCTCCCGGTCAAAGGCGCTGCAGTGATATCAGTTGATGCACTGAGCTACCGCTCTCGGTCAAAATACATTTGTGTTTTCATTACTTTGGAAAGTATTTGTAATTGGAACTCACTTTAAAACACAAAGAATTGTGCATATAATATTCAATTAACATTCTTATAAATGCAACACTGCAGAGAAATGCGTTCGAGTTTTACGCGCTAGCGAGAAACTTCTATTTTGGTAGGGTTGAGGCTCATTTAAGTGGAGAGATATATCACAGAAGTGATATAACGTGTTGATTTTAAAAAACTTGTGCTAACGGAGTGCGATATCTTTGAGACATGCGAAGGAACACTCACTGAGTTCGTCTCTGCGCCTGCGCAGTAATACTCGTATCGCCGCCGGAGTGCTCCTACCGTCCGTCAACCAACGTGATCTCCCTCTTTCCCTTTTAACCCCGCGGTAGCCAAAGGCGCGTTTTCGTCGTTCGCATTTCACGAGCGTGCGCCGGCCGGCTTTCACAAAGACCGTTGAAAAGCAGACTGTCAATCGCAGATTCCGAACGGCGCGTGTTTTGAAATACCAAGGATCTCTCAGAGGACTTGTATTCCCACCTTGTTAACAGATGTTTAAGAGAAATTGTGCCGAATTAACGGGGGTGTGCACATGCGAACGTGCGAATACCCACGAGCCGCCACTGCTCTCAGCATATCTTTGACTCATGTTCATACCCCTCCACGTGTTTCACAGCTAAACACCGCGCGGCTTCCAGTGGCAGAATCGATGTCCACCGCGTACCTCTGAATGCTGCGGCGCCCTCGGGCGTTACAATGGGGCAGGGGCGGCCGTGCGTCCTCCAGCGTGCAACCAAAGGCTCTCCAGCGCTCACTTCGTTAGCGCCGGGCGCCGACTGGAGCGACGGCGCGGCCGCGCCTCAAAGCGACCGCCCGCCCGCCCACTATTACCTGTAATTCAGCCGCGCGGTTGCCCGTCGGGGGCGCGGCCGGCGGCTGCGCGGGGCGAGGCGGTGGGCGGGGGGCGGAGGGTGATTCAGGGCAGAAGACGGGGGAGAGCAGTCACAATGAGAGCGGGTTTACCAACAGAACACGCATGGTCGGCGATGGGCCTCGAGTCGTTGTACCGGGAGCGGTGGTTCAGTGTATCGACTGATGTCACTGTAGTGCCTCTGAACGGGAGGTCCTAGGTTACACCCCCGACGGCGGCCAGGAAGGAAGGAAGGAAGGAAGAAAAGAAGAAAAGAAGAAAGGAAGGAAGGTCTTACAACTACGGCGTATGCGTTGACCGCCTCCTCAAGTATGAAATAAAAAGGAGTATTAGTCCGTTGGATGGCGGTAGTATACAGCTCATTTTGTTCGAACAAAAAACCGAAGTTTCATAAGATTAATTTCAACTTTTACAAAATTGTGATTATGAGAATATTTCGTTAACAAGCAAAATATTGAAGAATAAAATCATAGACCACAAAACAACGGCGTTAAAATCATCGCCTTTTTTCTATAAAAGCATCGATGTCTTGAAAACACTGACTTCATTGTGGCATCACTAGTTGCTGGGTAACAGCCAGAAAGTCGGGAAAGGAAGGATATCAGAGGAACGAGATTCGTGTGGAAAGTGGGAAACTTTACAATAATTGGGAACGTCATACTGCTTGGTGCTTGGAAGACGTTGGAGTTGTCGGAGCAACGAAGGATCTGGGAGAGAGGACGACGGTGTGGTGTAAGTGGGAAACGTCAGGCCTGAGAATGCGGAAAACTTGGGGGACATTTGGAATGACACCGGAGTCTAATGTGGCAGACATCGAAAGCGTGATGGACGCCAGTGAAGTCGTCAGCGTGCGGAAAGTAGGTGATATGGGAGTCGTCAGAACGCGAGGAACGTTCATGTGAACAAGGACGTGGAAGGATGGAGAATGGGAGATTTCAGGGAATTGCGGAATGTGATGGTGTTGGGAGCGTCTCAGAAGTGGGAACATCCGAAAAGTAGAGAAGTTGGCATATTCGAAAAGTCAATGTTGTCTGACGTTGGGGGCGCGGGAAACAGTTATCAGTGGTCGAGGGCACAGGGGATGTTGGTAGCATAGGAGTCGTTGTGGTTTTGACTGATTGATTGATTGATTGATTGATTTTTTCGTGTTTCCGGGCGCGTCAACTACTTCGGTCATTATTCCCGTTAGTGTAGTGTATGTTTTTTTCTCGGGAGATAGCGGCGATCTTCCCCCGCTGGATGGCGAGATCCGGCGCCGACCTACCGTCGGCTAGTGGGGCATCCCCCTAACCAGGACTCTCCCACCAGCAGGGCACCGCCCCAGCCGGGACAAGCTCTATGCTCCCGACCGGTCTCCCGGAATATGTGGTAGTATAGTGCATGTTAGTGTAAGTGGGTGTGTGTAAGGGGAGAGGATAGGACAAGGAAGAGGAAGGACAGATCGCGCGCGGTCCGTGGCCCGTTTGGTAGGGTACTGCTCCGGCATTCGCCTGGTGTTGATCGGAGAAACCACGGAAAACTACCGATCAGAGCAGCCGGCCTCTAGAATTCTCCTCCAGACAGCAGCTGAATTCGACCTAGCTGAACAGCTAGTGTCGAAAATCCTGCCGCCGTAAGGACTCGAACCTAGGACCTCCCGGTTAGAGGCGCTGCAGTGACATCAGTTGATGCACTGAGCTACCGCTACCGGTTTGTGGTTTTGACGATCTTGCTTATTGACGTGAGGAAGGTCTGAAAAATGAGGATTGTCTGTAAGGTGGGGGTCGTCTCGAAGGTAGGAAACGATTGAGAAGTGGGAAGCGTGTGGAAGGTGGAGGAGATTGTTTGGAAGTTGAGGATCGACTGGAAGATGCGGAGTGTGTGCAAGGTGAGTAGCCTGGAAGATGGGGAATGTCTGGAAAATGGGGAAAGACTAAAGCATGGCGGACGTAATAATAGACGGGAACGTTAGAGGGTAATGAATATCCAATGCGTTGGTTTTCCGGGTGTGGGAGGTGTCGGGGTCATCAGTGTCGGCAATGATCATCGCAGTTCACGGGGGTGTCCAGAACCAAATTGTGTACGTTGGTTGAATCGCGGAATGTTCTGGCATGCATTGGGACATACATTGCGAGCGTGGGCGTGTCTAGGGGCGGGATGGGCGGCGAAGCGCGAGATGGAGCGTTGGCCCACGACAGCCGCGTGTGTTCGTTCAGCCGCGAGGAGCGCTGCCATCGATTTCCGAACCAGTGGCGCCGCCTCGCGGTTGTCGGAGACGCTGTTACTTCACGCCGCATTAGGTGCTCGAGCGCGATCAAGCGCCTTCATGGACTGTCGATAACCGTTTTTTGAGAGCAGCGGGGTGCGAGAAATCGATAGGATTGTTTCCTTAATTTAGACACCTATCGAAGAAAGCCCTTAACATGCGTATTAATAATATTCATTTATGTTAAACCCAATTTGTACTACTATCGAATCCGGTAATGCTTCTCTATTGCTATGTATTAAATAAATACAATTCAAGCTCAAAATAAATTTATTCAATGAAGATTAATTGTTAAAATACGCAGTTAAAAGGTGTATTAACTATACTTTATTATAATACCCTGCACTTTAAAAATCAAATATTCGAAGAATGTTGTGCGCCGCCAACATTTGTTTCCGACTTCCTGCTTTCTAGATAGCTTCTTCAATGTTATTGGATATCGAATCGAAGCGAGGTGTGTAGTTCAAAAGGATATCCATGGATTTCACTAAAAGCCAGGTCCTTCTGGAACGGCACATCATCAATTAACTTTGCAATAAGAACGCCCTCACAAGTCAGATTTAATTCAAACCACTATTTAAATACTCCCGATACCAATTAGAACAAAGTGATAAAATGTCACCCTAAATTGTCGAATAGTTTTTGCGTCTATAAGCGGCAGGCATAAGCACCTCCCTTTTAATTATATATAGAGTACCACCATTTCAACTCACTAGCATTGGTTCATAAAACAACTGAGGTTACCAGTTCGAACTCGGTTGGAGATGATTGAATTTGGAAGGGCAGAAACTTTGAGTGTCTCCTATAGTTCTTGACATATAAGAGAACCCGAAAAAAAACGACAATTCGAAATTCTCCAATTCCCGTTCTAATCATATCGCTCATCTGCTCTACCAAAGAACCTTGTATAAAAGGAGAAAAAATTATTGATCTCGTGGTCATACCAGTTCGTGGCGGGTTTCGTTGTTATGTGGCAGTAGAAAATTCCCAATTTTGCAACACACGTCGGGAATGGACCAGTGATAACTTTTTCAATACCCAGGTATTATACAACAACAATATTTTTACCACAACACTAGATATATAAACACATGACTTTTTTGCTTAAAGTAGTGTCAGGTTAAGTGAAGTGGAATAGTTAGCTTTCTCGCTCCGGAGTAGTGAGAATGTAATGCTGCGCGAAAAAACGAGAATTTTCGGCAGAAAAACTATTATAGAGCCCTGGTAACGAAAAGCTGGTTAAATCCAGTTGTTAAATTTAGAACAAAAATCCTGTAACTCGTGTTGTGGCCAGAAAGCATGTTTAGTGTGTCCTTGATACCGGGAAATCGAATGACGGCAAAAAGTCAGCCTGTCGTCTGTGTCTGTCTGTCCGTCCGTCTGTGAACAAATATAGCGTCTAAATAGTTCGTCCAATTTCTCCAAAATTGATAATTCCCAATAGATGTAGCTGATAGAGCAGCCCATTGAATGTAAAACCGACATTTTAATTTTTTTGGAGGGGGTAATCTACATGTAGCACCTGGAACATTTTCTAAATTTTCAAAAAAATCGTTCTTGATTAAATTTTATTGTTGGATAGTGTGGAGAACATTTAAGAGAATGATGGGGTATCCTTTTTGTTAAAAAACCTTGATTTTTTTAAAATTGTAAAAGTTCAAAAGTTTTTCAGCCTCTTCCTAAAACTAATATATTAAAGACAGAGATTTGTCTCTTAATGAAATCTGTTCCCTGAAGATTGATTTTGAAATATCGCGTAATGTTACGCAAAAATTCGGGCGAGAAAGTTTGTGCTGTTTTAGCTCTACTAATTTTCTTTCATGATCTTCTGATTTGCGTTTCAGTGTAACTATTTGTCATGCGATAAATGAATAAAATTTATTACAACAAAATAGTTTTCATTTTCATTAGACCGCATTTTTATTTAGTTAGCTATCTGGAAATCTAATCACTATTTTATAAAACTAGTTAGTGCAATAAATGTGTTGTAAAATCTATAAAACCTTCACCATGAAACTAGTCATCCTGGCGTGTGAGGCTCAGAAACTAGCCGAACATTAAAGGACTGACAGGGAAATTACGCTTCTTTGAGAGGGACTTTGTTGCCGTACTTAAAAACGTAATTTTCATGAAAAAGACGAATTATCGAGGCCTTAATATACCTGGGTTTAGTAAGCAAGAAGAAAGAATGTGCAGAGGACATTATGTGTTGATTCAGTACATAACACACAATGTTGGACTAAGTCAAACGCTCTTTCTCTTTTTCTTATCTTTCTTCTTCTCTTTGAATTCGTTTTCTCAATCTCCTCCCCTCGTAATCCCCCTCCTCCTGCTGCTCTTCCCTTTTCTCAGTGAGCCACCTATTGTTAATGCGATATGACAATTGTAAAGGTCGCTGCAACACGAAAGCGCAAAACACTCGGACCTAATGCAACAATTGTCAGTCTGGTTTTCGCAGTATTGCGCTAATATTATTAACTTCTTTGTCGAGAAGGGGTATGATTTTCACTGTGGACTCTGTGAACTTCGTTACACTCTTGTAACCTTTTATAACTTAGCATTGGATGTTGATAAAGACGGAAACAATCAATTCTCCACGTGGGCGTAAAATTTGAATTTATTGTGAAGATCAAAATAACTGATTCTCGCGTAGCAAACTATTTACGGGTTCCACATGAGTTGATTTAATTAATATTTATTCCAGTACACATATGTATGGGAGATAATTTAATCCACTCTAGAAACTGAAACATTCTTTGCTACATTCACATGTGAGGTAATTTTGAATTGATCAGTATCTCTTGAGCGACAGTACAAATTATATGTCGTCAGAAATTCATTGGGGTAAATCCTGAAGTTCCCTATTTTGAAGTTCTGTGAATTTATAAGCCAGCGGGGACCGCAAATTTTTGTTATTTAATATAACGACAATCTTGAACTGATTGATTCTGTTTTGTCACACTGGTGGTAACATTTGTGTCCCCTGATAGCCCCTGCAAGGGTACTTTAGTCGCGAGTGGAGGACGACTAGCGTTGGTTGGTTACGGCTGTCAGGGATGGCAAATGACTGCGATCTGCGACAGACGGGCAACTAGCACACTTGGCAATGAACCAGGAGCAGTGTGCAAGAAGCTAGAATAAATACACCAACAGGCAGGGAATCGTCCGGTACAGGACGAAGGACGGAAAGCAGGCAATGGACATAAGCAGGAAGCTATGGACTGTGGGTCGTGAATAGAAGTTACTAGAAATGGAGTGATCATCCATGAGGAGCGATTTACAGATTTGGGCAATTTGATGGCGTTGCAACGCTAGGCAATGTGTAGCAAATGGCAGGCAAAAAGAACGCAGATCTTTGAGATCGTTCAGCCACAGAATAGGTCCTATACTCAAAGGAAAGTCGAGGGCGGCTCGTTTGACCTTCAGTCAGCCCCCGCGCAACACGCACCACGCGGTTCTTGAAACTGCAAGGAACCGAAAGAGTCAACTCAAACGCCATTTTCTAAAAAAATTCTCTAATTTTTTCATCTAACTTTTCTTACAGGAAGTGCTAATTGCACTGTTTATTGTGACATAAAATTTATTTTGGTGTATTATTTTGTTGTTGTTTTTTAAAATTACATAAATGTAAATTTTTGACGCCGTTAATGTACACATTTACATTGACTTGTAAACACTATTGCATTTGTGAGTTAAAGTGCTTGAAATTATTTCGAATAAAGTTTTCTGAAAACTCAAACATTTTTTGTGAAAAAGAGCTTTAATTTCGCTTTTTTAGTAACGCTTAAACGATATTTTCTTAAAAACGGCTCCACTTTTTTAATGAAAATTGTCATTTAGAACAAGGTTTTACTCTTCTTTAATATTATTAAAGTAATATTTCCGTCATACTATTAGGATAGCGAAAAATTGCGAAAATTTCAAAATAATTGTCTTTGGGTGGAGATTACTGGCAGCTAGCTAGATAATGTGACAAGTCCGATAAACTAGCCCAGACAAAAAAATAGAAAACGAAAAGGAGAAAGTTTTGGCCATTATATAGCACTACTAGTTCTGTATTTATACTTCTTTACATTTTAATCTGTATTTTTTATTAATATTTGCCTATGTGCGATATTAATATTTGCCTAGACGATGCAAATGTCCCCTCGGGTTACTAATGTTTTTGCTAGTTATACACTCACCAACTACGAGTAAAACGGAAATAAAAGGCACCTTCATCACCATTCAGCACACAACAAATGCAGGGATGTCGAGGTGTTTACACACTTTCGATATGGCGACCGTGCGCATCATATCGGCGCACGGCTCGTGGGTAGCTTTCCTTTCTGTGTAGTACCTGTCTGTGGTTCAGCGGCGAGGAGTAGCCAGTGCGAGACGAGAGTAGGTGTGAAAAAGTTATAACGGGGACATGGCATATGGAGGAGACTTGGGGAAGAGGCGATGAAAAGGTGAGGCGAAGAGACGGCGTGAGGATTAGTCGTTCATAAGAGAGTGGACGGGAGGAGGAGTCGTAGGGACGATGTGTGTCGAGAAAGCATGAGAAGGTGAGGTGGGAGGTGGGTGTGGTGGGAGAGGGCGTATACGTGGGAAGGCGTGAGGAGCGGTGGGGACAGGCCATCGGGAAGAGACATGAGAAGGAGCCTTGTGGCACTTGTGGTGGGGAGGTGGGAGTGTAATGAGACGGGAATGGCGTGAGACGCACTGCCCAACGGCGTGGGAGGCGAGGAGCGAGGCGAGTGCGGCAGCGCAGGCGCTGTGCGAGCGATGGCCTGCTGCGGCGCATGCGACCGCAAACAGCGGCGTCGGGTGGACGGGAGCCGCTTGTCTGCGGCGAGGGCCTGACAGCCGCTCAATGCGACGGCTCCGTCGCCTCCGCGGGCGCTCAGGGGGATCGCGGCGACGCCACGCGACGGCGCGACGCACACAGGCGCGCAGCGCACCAGCACCCGGCCAAAATGCGTGCGGTCACACATACACACGTTTGTTAAGGGGAGAGGGTTGGGAGGGGGAAAGGAGAGACGGAGAGACGGAGAGAGATGAGAGGGAGTGAGAGGAGAGGGAGAGGAAAGGGAGAGAGAGGAGGAGAGAGAGGAGAGGGAGAGAGAGGAGAGGGAGAGAGAGGAGAGGGAGAGAGAGGAGAGGGAGAGAGAGGAGAAGGAGAGAGGAGATAGAGGGAGAGAGAAGAGGGAGAGAAGACAGGAGAGGAGAAGGAGAGAGGAGGTAGAGAGGAGAGGGGGAGAGGAGAAGAGAGGGAGAGGAGAGAGGAGAGGGAGACAGGACAGGAGAGGAGAAGGAGAGAGAGATAGGGAGAGAGGAGAGGAGAGGAGAGTGAGAGAGGAAAGGGAGAGAGGACAGGAGAGGATTTTTTGACTAAATAAATAGTTCAAACCTTGCTCCTTCCAAATATATTAATATTTTCTTGTAGGACTCCTGGAAGTCTCTTTAAAATTTATTTAAATGTCCTAGTTTTTAACTTAAAAAGCGAAAATGAAAATGTTACTTCAACTTCTAATAACTTTAGAAAATTCCAATTTATCATCGAGATTCGTTCACTACTATAAACTGCAATGTCATCGATATAATTTGACAGCAGAAAATGAAAATCTAAGATGAAGTATTAGAGAAAATTAACTTTGAAAAAAATTGTAATTTTCTACTTTGCCCTTAATATGGCCTTATTAACGACCTTGTATTTAAATTTATTGTTTTAAATCTTCAGAATGGGATGAATTCATAAGATACATAAAGTAAGTTTTAATGTAAAATCAAATTTGAAGAGGTTTTAGAATTTTTTTAATAATACCCTCTGAGACTCGTGCAAAACATAAAATATTATAATTCTCACAATAAAGTTAATAAAAGAGAAATTTAAAGCCTTAATCACCATTTTAATTGTTGTTTTGACTTTTAAAGCAATTTACAAAGTTTCAGTCCAATCAGAAGATGATCTGGAAATTTTGGCCGATTTGACATGGAATGACCCTGTTATATTAAACACCGTGTCCATCATATAATGCAGGTTTTAATTTTTGTAATATTTAAATTTTAAAACAACTTTGAAAATGAATTCCAGAGAACAAAAAGTGTAAATACTCATTTATTAGCCTTTCTATTTTCTCTTCTTACGAAAGTACTACGTAAGAAGAGAATGTTATGTAAAAGTTCGCCAGAAAACGATGAATTTTCGTCAAAAAAAACTCTTATTGGCGGGCCCTAGTAACGAAAAAGTGGATAAATCGAGTTGCAAAATATGTTAAAAATCCATCTAACACGTGCTGTAGGTAGGATTCATATTTTGTGGTTCTTGATACCGAAAAATTGATCGAAGGCAAAGAGTCTGTCTGTCCGTGGCCAACGCTAGCGCCTGAACACCGATCATCCAATTTTCTCCAATACTGATATTCCCCGATAAATCTTAATGAACTCGAGGCTTTGGGAGTTTCAAACAAATATTTTGATTTTTGAGAGTACTTGACATGAAGACTCAAAAACATTTTCAAAATTTGCTAAAAACTGACACTAATTGTTTTTCATTAAAATATTTCCTCGGATTGCACAAAGGGCGCTTTAGAGTATGCATCACGGGACGATAAAAATTATGCCGATTGTCCCCGAGTTCAAACTTCCCCGTTCTTCTGTAGCATAGTGGTATGTCTGACGGTGATTTAACTGGGAGGGCCTGAGTTCGAGTCTCGGTTTGGAAAATAACTTTTGCTGGCTGAAAAAAATTTGTCATGTTATATAGTAGTATAATACGGCGGAACACTTAGAAATAATACGAAAAAGTATATGCTGTTTTAGCACCACTACTTTTAATTCTCCATTTTGGCCACGATTCCGTGATTTCGGTGCCTCTGTGCGGCGGCGACGGCTCCGTGGGCGCTTCCCAGCAGCGGGCGGCCGCTGTTCGCTTGTCGATCTCCCGAATCCAGGTGCCGGCCGCTGCCGTTTGCGGTGGCGCGGCGGTAGTGAGCGCCTTGTTGATATCGCGCGGTGGCACGAGGGATCTGTTACACGGAGCAGTACTGACTTTCCGCCTATTAGGATTCTGTGTGTCTCGGTGGTGCGCGAGCTTGTGTGATGAGATTGGATTTGATGGACTGCAGAATGTACGCGATGGGATGCAGAGGAGATCTGGGGTAAATAAATGACGCCTAGTGGTATAGCACGTCGTACGCAGTTTTAACTGTTTTTTTGACGTAAAATAAATAAATAAGTGGTTTACAGTAGAAAAATGCTACTGAACGAAGAAATCCAAAAATGGTTCTCCAGAAAGTAGCACTCCCACTTCTCAAGAACAAAAAATTAAAGACACTCGTATAACACTACAATAAACTAAATATTTTACCCCATTCCGTTCGCCGCCCGTAGAATCTACTGACGACGAATGGTCGCCTTCATTTACGTGCGGCGTCTGGCATATCTACGTGCGCGCAATTCATATTGTATATTTGCTCATATCACACTATTTTACGTTCGCATACTATTCATGAAGGTTTCGACATCAATAAAGTACTTAAATACACAGCTATTTTTCGTTTGCTGTCATTTAATTGGTAATAAATAGCTTCGGAATACACTCGTGTCGAAGCCCTCTGCAGTTACGCCTAAGAAGCATACCAAAGCCAATTTTTATGAATAAAAAGTAATGTTTACTTCATTATTGCAATATAATCTGAAAATAATATTATGTATAATGTTCTAATATTAACAGAGTTTGTAAGAATTTAATTAAAATAAATATGTTAAACGTTTTTGAACTCATTTTCTAGGGTAATTTGTGTTAAAAAATCTTTTAAACCATAAATGTAATCATAAAAGTAGGAACTTCATATAAAAGTACACGATCGTTGCTTTAAAATAAAAAGAATTGCTTCAATGTTTATTGATTTCGAAGATGTGACCCTTCAGATAAACTCTCAAACCTTACGACCTGTGAAGGAAAAAAGTTGGGAAGAGGCCATGATTGGAATGTATTAACGAAAACAGTCTTCACAAATACTGCAATAACATTAGTATACAATATAGAGTATACAATATAGTAGTTGTTTACATACTGAGGATAATAACGAAGTTGCTGATCCCTCACGCATAAGATGAAAATAAATATTTAATTGCGTGTGGTCTCTTAAAAACTTGGACAGGTTTTTCGACACTAGCTTCTCAGCTAGGTCAAATTCAGTCGCTTTCTGGAGGAGAATTCTAGTGGCCGGCTGCTATAATCGATAGCTTTCTGTGGTTTCTCCGATCAAAACTAGGTGAATGCCGGAGCAGTACCCTAACAAACGGACCACAGACCGCGCGCTATCTTTCTTTTCTCTTCCTTGTCCTATCTTCTCCCCTTACACACACTTATACTAACATGTACTACACTATCACACATGCCGGAAACCACTCGGCGACTTAGACTGTCCCGGCTGGGGCGGTGCCCCGCTGGTGGGAGATACCTGGTTAGGGGAAACCCGAAAGTCGACGGTAGGTCGGCGCTGGATCTCGCCAATAGAGGGACAGCCCAATGAAAAACATGCACTACACTTAGGGAACTAATGAATTCAGTAGTTGACGCGCCCGGAATCATTAACAATCAATCGAAACTGATTTATTGTTCCTGTGTATCTAACAAAACCGAAGTCACGTTTCACATGGCCTGAGGTTGCATAGTTTTGTTTCAATTTCTACGGTGTATGGGAAATTAGTAATAGTTAAGGGTTAGAGCGCACTGAAAGAAATTCTTGTTCGCCAACAGATTCCTGTACGTTGCCTACAGGCAGTTAGTGAAGAACAATCCAAAAAGGTATTCAGTTCTCTGTAGCAAAGTGTTTGTGTACTCCGTAACAGCAAAACGATTAACTTAATCAGATATCATTTTAATATGAGAACGTTAGCATATTTATTGGGAGTTATGTATAATTTTTCTCGCAGCTGAAGGCTATTCTTGTATGATGAAGAGCAATAAGCAAACAAAATTAAAAGTAAAACAGCGATTATTACTGTGGACATATACATTAGAAGCATATATGATACTTTTGTATCCTTGTGTTGTATAAAGCGTACAGAACCGTCATATTTTCTTGGCGAATTATAATTATATAGAAAGAATTGTGTCAAAAACCTACGAACGCTGGATTTTTCAACAATCCCTTCTCTCTCTTTTTCCACTTTCGCCTTAAGCTGTTCATTCTTCAAAGCAAAAACATTTTTTTGGAATGGCCTTAAAAAGATAAACATGGGTGTTGAGATCGAGAACGGATACGTGCTGAGACCAATGACCCTCCGTGTGGGACTAAAGTTTGCAAATTTATTGGTTATCACATCAGAGACTTACTGTTATTCGTACTATACTCCCACCCATGCCAGAAGCTTACAGCTTGTCACGGCTGGGGCGGTGTCCCTCTGCAAGAGGTACCAGGAGACAAAAACCGCAAACTGTCCTACGCCAATGTCGGCGCCGAACATCACTTTCTAGTGGAGGAAGCCATCTCCCATGATCTAACTTGCGCTTCTCCTAAGAAGTTGCTAAGGTTCAAGCAGTTGGCGCGCCGGAAACAATGAACGATCAATCAACCTGCTGACCATCTTCCACACTTCTTCCTCTGTTCTCTACCCAGCGCCATTCCCTTGCCGTGCGTGCCTTGCCCTACGCGCCTTGCCCTACGCGCCTTGTCCTACGCGCATTACCCTACGCGCCTTGCCCTACGCGCCTTGCCCTACGCGCCTTGCCCTACGCGCCTTGCCCTACGCGCCTTGCCCTACGCGCCTTGCCCTACGCGCCTTGCCCTACGCGCCTTGCCCTACGCGCCTTGCCCTACGCGCCTTGCCCTACGCGCCTTGCCCTACGCACCTTGCCCTACGCGCCTTGCCCTACGCGCCTTGCCATACGCGCCTTGCCATACGCGCCTTGCCCCACGTGCCTTGCCCCACGCGCCTTGCCCTACGCGCCTTGCCCTACGCGCCTTGCCCTACGCGCCTTGCCCTACGCGCCTTGCCTACGCGCCTTGTCCTACGCGCCTTGCCCTACGCGCCTTGCCCTACGCGCCTTGCCCTACGCGCCTTGCCCTACGCGCCTTGCCCTACGCGCCTTGCCCTACGCGCCTTGCCCTACGCACCTTGTCCTACGTGCCTTGTCCTACGAGCCTTGCCCTACGTGCCTTGCTCTACATGCTACTCAATGCACCTTGCCCCACCTTGCCTCTTGCCGCCGTGCCCTGCCCTCAGCTCTTCCCCATTCGTTTCCCAACCCCCGCCACTGCATTTATGCTAATTGGTGTTTCCAAAATTATGGTTCATGTACTGTGAGTTCACAATAAAAGTGTCAGAAATTAACTGTAATTTTAGAAAACAACGGTAACCCTGTTCCGAGCTCTTTATTTCGCACCCAAAGGTAGTGTTTTACTCCTTATAGAGGCTGTGTCCAACGTTCTTTTAACTAACAAAAAATTGACTATTTTTTAAACATACCGTATTTATTCTCGAAATTAAAAAATACGGATTTTGACGTCTGTTCTTTTTCTTGTGCGCAGACGATATATGACAGCATCATTGGATGAAAATGGGAACGCATTATTTCATACAAGACACGAAACCGCATCTATTCAATTCGCATCGTAGGACAGTACTCCACCCCCTTGTACCAACGAGAAAAGCCTATTTTTCATGGATGCCTGTGCATATGTTCACATGATTATAATGTTCAACTAATTGTTCATTTATCTTCAGCCAATGAAAAAGTGTAACATTAATTAGAGCCGTTAAGCAAGGTCATAACAATGAGTCTTTTCTTGGGAGGAAATTACAAGGAAAGTAGACCTGGAGTAATGTACAATTAATCGTTGTCATTGATAACTACAGTTGGCAATTTAGAACTAATGTAGTAGCATTATTTTGCTTCAGAACTGAATCCGCACTATGCACTTTCTGCGGCTCATGGCGCCATAGATCTCTGGCCTCTTGTAAGAAAATTTATTCACACAAAAACATCGCTTTGTCTGGCACAGAAAACAACCACATAATCTCGTAAGTTAAGTGGAAACATTTTACAGCATTTAAGTTTTTCTAATTTGTTTAAATTGAGATTTTTTTTAAAACATCACTTTCTTCTTTGCATGCCGCATTTCTCGTTAAAATGCAACATCGTTAGAAACATTTCGTTGTTTCTTTATTCGAATTTGCTTCGTTATTAGTAAATCTATAGTTCGCAGATTCAAATTCTTCATTGCTAAAAATAGGCATATTTTCATCTCTTTGTGGTTTTGTCACAAAAATAAATACAGTTCAAATATATGCAATATAAAGTACATTAGTAACACTGTGGATAAAAACCACAACCTTATTATTTCTTAAGTAACTTTACTTCGGAGAGGCGTATGGCTCCTACCAATATTTATTGAGATCACATCTTACCACTGCGCTGAAATATGTCGACAAAAATGTGATAATGAATTATCGACCAAATTATGACATGATTTGATGATGTACTTTTCCATACAACAGACAGTATGCTAATGGTCTCGTCACCCTAACACGAAGAGCTAATATCTCCCCTAAGAATTTCGTCCTCAGAGACATTAAAAACACAATCTCAAAGGGGACATCGGCGTTTAACAAATGACCGAGGGCGGCGATGTCTCTGCGATTAAATCGTGGGTGACAGTAGATAAATGCGTGCTCTACCAGCCTCGTGCTTGAGGTCACGCAACCCAGCGCCTGCGTGAGCGCGTGAATGCGTGACGCGGTGAGGTCGCCTGCTTTGGTCTCGAGGCACGCGCTGTTTCATGTCAGCGCTGGATCACGTGCACGAATTCACATCGACGAGGAGTTTCCTGGCCCGATATGTCGGTGCAAACAAAATATGGCACATCTAAGAAAATCTTCATTTTGAGTGAAATGAAGAAGCTCGATATTTAGAGGAGAGTAAACCCGATTGTTGGAAAGAGTTTTAGAAAAAAGTACTGCTCAACGATTCAAAAATTACAGGAGGTACTTAAGTTACGTGACTCCTCTCGTATAATATGCCATCATAATATTACGAATAGAAGTAGTTTATTGAGCCTACTAACATATTTTTACATCAATAAAATATATTTTGTAATATCCCATTTCAGTACTTTATATACGTAAACACAAAAGTACACTCGTACGTATAATTATTTTGATCATCATTCATTTTATATATCTAGTAGTTTCTATACATATTCATATATCTATGCTAGTAGCACGCGTGAAATTAAAATTTTACCATGCAATTAAAAATTCACGCCTACCGATTCAGAAAAAGGAGAGTAATCGTTTAATTAAGAATCTATAACACAGACGTAGCTAAGGTATTTGTAGTTGGCCATGAAACATGAACAAAAATGTGCATGACATTTTACGTACCTTGAACAACCACATATAAACAATGAATGAATAAAACTAAATTTGGGAAGTAAACGTTAAGTTAGCTAACTTACGGAATAACATAAAATATTTGACGTGAATAAATTAATTGTTTTACGTGTAAACATTTGGTATTAGGATAATGAATGTAAAAATGTAAATGTCAGTGTGTTTACTAGTTCTAAAAAGTACACTATAGCAAAACTGTGTCACAAGAGACAAGTTTTTCCCCATTATCTCATACCTCTCTTTACTTTTCGTGGAAAGTAATGTTTTAATGACTGTCTAATATTTTATCCGCAATTTATAAGCTTCTAATATTTTATCCGCAATAGGTTCGGTACCTTCCATTTACAAATATTTCATGGAAACAAAAACAATGCAAGTCCCACTAAAATAGATCTTTTTCAGAAGCAATACAATGTCATGAAACATATGCCATGAATTATAAAGATGTGATTGAATTTATCAAAATTTAAATTATTTTTAAATGAAACGAAAAAAATATTGAACATAACTCGTGAATAAAGGGTACAATTGCACTCGTGATATATAAGAACATCCCCTCCTAACGTCGCTCGTTTTCTTAAACATACCACTCATGCAATTATCCCCCTCTATCCACTCGTATCGTTAATTACTACAATGTTGTCTGTTGAAATTTAGTAATGTCTTGAGGAATTTTCTTTACTTTTCATGAAAATGTCTAGAAACTGCTAATCTGAATAAGTACCAAAAGTACACAAATTAAAAGCGAGATTCTAAACGCATGAAGAAGGGTTTATTGAGAGAAGAAAATTTGTATCTAGATGGGCAAAGAAAAATCAGGATTGATTCTGATTGTTTATATTTTATTGCACAGTGCTACAAATGATTTTCAAAATTACATCTAAACTATTTCCTATTTTCCTTACTAATAAAATATTAACATCTCAAATGCAGGAATTAATATATTTGTCGTGATTTTTCCTTGCTGAAGTAATTTTCTGTTCGTGAACTTCAACAATTAGTTAATTCTTACTCTTATAAAAGTTTTCAGAACTATCTTCTTCACTTCACAACAAGCACTCGCAAAATTGATTTATTGAGTGTTTGTGTAATTTTTGTGTTGCAATATTTTGATCAGCAATTTATTTTCCAATTCTTCCATTAAAATTGCTTCACACTTTGAGAGATATTTATTAAGAATGGCTGAACATACTGTGACATACTAGACTGTCACACAATATTTTGATGGGAATTGGGGACAAAAATGTATTAAATTCATCTTAAAAAGTGTAAATGTTGAGGGCATAGGCATGCAGGCAGGATGTTCCTTAGCAACCAGGGAAGCGGAAGTAAATAAACCTAGCGCGGCAAGTAACGGACAGATTGTGATAGAAGGGCATGTAGGATTGGTGGTAAATTAGTAATGGGGAATGATGTAGGAGGAAACCGGAGATTGTTTTGTAAAACAAGAGACAAGAAGGTATGAAAGTTATGGAGGGTTGAACTTCGTAATATTTGAGGAGATGAGCTTTAGACCGTGTACCGTACGCATCGTGCTGCAGAGGTTATTCTAAGTGATAGATGCGGGATTTGGTGGAATTTTGCGGGAAATAATTGAGCAGTGAGGACTTATATTTTGTGTGCGTAATTCTATTTGGAACTTTGAATAATTTTGGCACCGGGAGTACGCAAATCGGACTTGAAGAAAAAACAGACGTGAGAGCAGGGAAGAGAGGCTCGAGACATATCTTGTAGTTTAGGGGATGAACTTGGTTTTATCGCGCTGAAAGTTAGAGGAATTAATTAGAAGAAATAGACTTTCGTGTATTGTGGATTAAGCAAAACGTGACAGTCTTGGAGTTAGTGCCCATCTGTGGAAAAGAATAGGGAAGTAAGTGAAACAATTAATAAGTTGAGGAGGACATTGACCCGGCAGCGGACCGAGAACAAGATACAAGAGAGAAGATTGGTCGGAGCGGTGGATTCTTCCTAGCCTCATCGTCCAAGAGCGCATGGATATTTAAATTAGTAAGAATAATAGCGCTATAGACAATTTTTACGATCGGTCATGACCAAGGTGACATTTTATGTTAAAAAGGATTAATCGATGAATAAACTTATAACGTTCTCATTCTGAAAATGAAAAGCCGATTATCATTTCTTTAGCATCTTGTGCAATCCACAGTTTAATAATTTATTTCCAGAAACAAATTTCAGATTCTTCGCTTCTTGCGTATGGAGAGCGGATCCAATGATCGTTTGCTAGGAAGAAAGTAAGTACCGGCGACGATTATTGTCGTAAGAACCTAACCGGCAGAGCTAGTAGGATAATTATTTCCCTTTAGATGTGTTCGTGGGAAATTTAAAATCGCAACCCTTTCCTGGCGCCCAAAATGATATAAATTCGAAAACCGGTTGCAGAACTAATTTAACAGAAATGTAGAGCGTTTCAATACATAAGTTTGAAGTTTTCTTGAACATTGTCAAAGCAATATTATCTTTTTCTCATTTCTAGACTCCCACTTAACACCTTTTTTTATTTTTAACAAGGATTCAACTCCTTAATTTTCATACAAAACCAAAATTATTCTGCTTGGTATTCACTTTTACTAAATCCATATTTAATTCCCCCACACCTATTTCTGCTAGGGAAAAAGGTGAAGAATTTGTTTTTACTAAATGTGGGTCTGATGTTTTGTTTTGAGAAGTTCTGGACCTCAAATAAAGAAAATGTCAAGAAACAATTCCAATTCAGTTTTAAATGCATAACATGTTCTTAAAATGGAACTTCACAAACAGTTCAGTGTACTTCAGCAACGCTCTTTGGAAAGCAAAACGGCATTCACTTCATGTGTGTTAACGTTAATTTTGAGAGGGCGTTCACTTCACCTATCCGTAGTTTTATTTTACGTCCATCAGGATCGCTAGCTGTATGCGCGCGCATCCCTAACTAGCCAAAAAACGAACCAAACTGCACTGCTGTATGATACAAACCCACTATTTGCGTGCAGAATCTGCAGCTGAATGCGAAATTAAACTAATAACTGGATATTATATGCGATTAATTTGCACGAGAGTACCTCTCCGATTGGTAATAAAGTTAAATAATATTCTTGTACTGGTGCGATCCTGTATTTTTGCATGGACAAATTGACGTAGCTTTCTCAGGAGTAAAAAGCCTTTCTAATGACTATCAAGGAAAGCGAAAAGCTATCGAGAAAAATTTTAAAAATACTTCAAATGATTTTAAGGAAGTTTTGCGAATTGTTCCAAGAATATCTGTTTATAATTATGGATAAACCTTCATTGAAAATTTATTTCAAAGATCATTTGCATATTGTTTCATTTTTATTTCATACTCTGCAAGTACATTGGAAGTTAGCTTTATACAAATTTTTTAAACTTGTTGAGATTTATGTACATTTCATTGATTATATCGTCTGCTAATACAGGAGAATTATTTCATGTGTAAGAACATACCAGCGTGTTCCTTCTAATATTAACAATAAATAATTTCTGTAGCGTTTGGGCCTCAGAAACATATATTCCCATTGATACTCCCCAAGTGCTTTGTAAATTTCAAATTTCGTTTCACTCTGTATGTCACCGGAACTTTTTGAGTATTTCCAAAACTGTTATAGTCTCGGGAGGACATTGACGTCATTTGTGAACAGCGAGTGCACTGCAATACTGACGGCCCGCTAGCGTGCTAAGATACTGAGGCTTAATATCAGGCAGAATCGCAGAACCGTGTGCGAATGAGGACTCTCGTATAAGGCTCACCAATTCCGCCAATTTACGAATTTTCGATTCTCGTCTTCTTTGTCCGAAAAAGTATATTTTTCGGCAATAATTAGAAATATTCTCAGCCCTTCAACTTAATTAAAGCACAACTTTCTAGGTATTCTAGAAGAATAATAATAAAGCCATTTTCAGCAAAATGACGTGATAAACATTTGTTCATCTAATTGAGAAGACGACGGGATGTTTTTTACAACATGAAATGCCTCACCTATGCATAACTTCAGTATGATATCAACCATAGTACGTCCCTAACTGATCACAAGAACAAACAATTGAATATCATCTCCATCTTCCTCACTGGTATCCTTCATTTACATCTATTCAGCTCAAAATATATAGTAGTACTAAAAGCATTTTACATCATTAGATAACTCTCGCATTCTAGTTTCCATTTCAGTCTGTCACTGCAGGCTTCTGCACATAAAGACATTGCCTCCAAACTGCACCCTTCCACGTAGTTTTAGGTATTTTTTAATCAGTTGTGTCAAGCTGATTACCAATTTCCGAATTTCCTAGACCATCATTCTTTAACCAATTTGATTATTTTATGTCATTTGAGTCCGACAGCTTTTCTGTGATCATATTCTTTGAGATATCTTATTCTATCAATCTCATCATACATTAATATCATCTTCATTATATTTTTCCAACCCTCTCTCGCATTCACCATACTCAATCACGGTTCTATATTTTTTTCATTTTATTTCCTTTCTTTTGCTTTGCTTATAATCTCATCTCACATTACCTCCAACATTCCACGAGGAACCGTACAGATCCCAGGGAGAAATTCTCTCGTGCATTCACTTCTTCTCCAGGGTTGCACGGCAGCCCAAAGGGGCGGCGGCGGCGTTTTTAAAGGGCGAGAGCGAAGAGGCAGGCCGGAGGGCGACCGGTGCTGGCGTCAGGGGCTCGGCAGGGGAGGGGAGAGTCCGGAAGGGGACGAGAGGAGAAGAAATTCCTCACCACTTGGTGGGAACTCTCTAATTATACGGATTCTTGTGAAGTCCACAAAAAAAAAGTTGTGGGAATACCGCTGGGGCAGAGCGCCGGGTGTAGAGGGGAGAGAGCAAATAAAGCTGCTGACACGATTCACCCCCGGTGAGGAAATGTGATTGCAGCGGAAACGTTCGTGCGGAGCGCGCGTTGGAGGGCCTGCGTGGGTGGCTTTTTCGGACCCTCGGACCTCGCTCTGGAGTTCATTGGACCGCGTCACCATGGTTAATTTGATGTAATTCACCGAATTCATAGTCGACGCAAGGAATAAGAGAATTCTTACGCAGTAAGCGATTGATTGACATAATTGTTTCATTTGTAATGCCCAAGCACTTGAAGACTGATTCATTGACTCACACCTGACAAGGGGTGGAATTGATGGAGAGTATCTAGTTGGCATCCTATGGGATTACAGTAATCCCGATCATTTGTTCTCCGTTCTTTCTTGGCCAAAAAATGTAACGCTAGGAAGCGGTGAATAATTGAGACCCTGAGCCAACTAAAACGTTAGTTGGATGGGTAATTAGTGATTAGGGGGATCTGAATTTACGCTTAGGAGAATGTGCTTTATTTCTAATGGAACCCAGCAAACCTTAGACCAGTGCTTCCGAAGTGTAAAATTGAACAGTTTTTAATAACCTAAATAACTTTTTGAAATTTCACATTTCAAAATAAACCTCATTTTATTATATCAGCAGTCTAAAGAAAGATAAATGCCAAAACGAGGTCAAAAACTATTAGTTGATATTTCCTTTATATAACGTTAGTTTCTCCAAAGTTGGTGTGACTCTATGCCCAGGTTACTAGAAATTTTATTGTCCTAGATCATAAATGCTCAATTTACCGGACGATAAAGAATCTCTAAAATGGAATATTAGATATGACAAAAATATGTTAATTCACCATAAAATAACATCAGCGTGGATGTTGCCAATTAAACCAAATCAACGATGGTTTACCTATCTACCAGGAATAACCAATCAACCAAGAACAATGGCGCGAGTGGAGTGTCAAGTGCGCCAGTGTGAATTGTTTCACCACTCTTAAGTTAGTGCTTTGTTTCTGTAAATAGTTGGTTCAATTATGAATACGTAACTTTTGCTCTGCCTCACACTTTTATTTCTACGTTTGTGTTATATGCCACCCTTATATTGCATGCATTGTTGTATTTTATTTTGTTGAATAAAAGATGCCATTCATCTACCAATGCATATTTTGCTGCTAATATTTTACGATCATTTCCAAACTAAAGATTTGCGAATGCAACATCATGGTAACATTTGCGTCGGATTGTCGTTTACCGAGACTACGTGTGACCAGGAGCGAGGCTGGTAGTAGATTATTGACTGTAGGCCTTCGCCCAAAGCCACAATTCTCACTCCAGCCCCCGACGCTTCCAGTTTTCCCTTTGTTCCAACTTCAGGGAACGAACTCTGTGTGTTGACACTAGAAGCTGAGCCAACAACGCCTTGCCCCAGGCTTCTTCCTTTCGCCTTTCGACGCGCCGCGAATTTTCGTGATGTTTCCTGAAACGCTTCCGAGAGAGCGCTGGGAAAGGCAACCCTTTTCTTTGCCGAAGGGACCTCAATTGAAGTTTCAAACGGTGCTATCGTGTAAATTTGAGATGTTGCAGCACTCAGATATCCGTTTTGTGCGACGCCTACAGAGTTCTCGCAATTCTTTGTAATATCGTAGTATTGCATGTTGTTTTGTAATAAAGCGCTGTAAATGGTACAGATGTTAACAATGGTTTATTTTAAGCAATTACTTCAAAATATTATATTGTCTCTTGCACGCGCTTTTTTTTTTTTTTTTGCATATCCAAAAACGTGCAAGTTTAGAATCATATTTTAAAGATTGCTTCACAAAACACTACTCAGAAAAGTATGCCATAGTTAATGATTTAGGGTATTTTAAAATCTCTTGTACAGTGACGTCAATTTACGTTCTTCGAAGGTTTTCTGTTCTGGGTATTCAGGAAAAAGAAGTTCGCTTACAACTCTCAAGTTTTAGATAGCCTTGATAATTACAAAAGCACGCACAAGAACATTTAGGATACGGAGAGAATGTAAGAAAATAATTGTAAAAGATCTTAACTTTCTGAACAAAGAAGATTAAGATGATTCGAGTGTTACGCCGAAAGAAAGAGGCAAACATTAAAATATAAACATAAACGAAGAACTTTGAAGGAGAATTCTAGCGGCCGGCTGCTCTGATCGGTAGTTTTCCGTGATTTCTACGATCAACACCAGGCTAATACCGGAGCAGTACGCTAATAAACGGACCACGGACCGCGCGCGATCTTTCCATTCACTTCCTTGTCTTATCCTCTCCCCTTACACACATACACTTTCACTAACATGCACTACACTACCTCATATTCCGGGAGACCGGTCGGGGTCGGGCAACCGACAGCAATGTCTGCAGATGGAACAACATCACCAACAACAGCCACAACAGTAAAACATCCAGTTTACACAACTACAGCAGCACTAGTATCCTGGCGTGCAATGGCCGCCTGAACAACCTCAACAACCACAACCGCCAGAACAAGCTCCTCTCACGGGACCCTCTCACCAAGACCTTGTAAGTAAAAATTAAATATCAAGATCGATAGACGAACAACCAATTAAAAGGAAAAGGACAACAGAAGGCTCACAATACATTTATGACATTCGGGTTTCATCTAAACATGATCTATTAAATTCGGAAGAACACGACAGTGAATCAGAAACAGTTAAAATCTCACCAATTAATGTGATAGGTAAATATTATTCTGTACTATTTCAAGACAGGCGAAAAACTGCAATAAATGAATACAAAATTCTTATAAACAACAATGAATTCGAAATCATGTTCATTACTATAAGAGATATGAGAAGTTTTAGGAAACTTTGCGACGAAAGAAACATTCCGTTGTATACATACCGGTATCCAACAATAAAAACTTGAATCCTTGAATCATACAAAACACTTGTGGTGTGATTATCACAATTAACTTGAATCATACATACAATCAGTACTTGAATCATTTTCATATTCACGTTCATTGTCTTGCTCCAGTTTGGTTATAGAATCATGATCAGACTCTTCTAAATAATCGGAATCATCTCCTCTGTCTTCAAGTTCTTCCAATACATCTTCCATGAATTGTTCAAAGCCCTCATCATGAGAGTGAGGAAGGACAACGTCTTCTAGGCCATTCCCCCCAACCACTTGGATTACAATAGACTAAAAATCAGAAAATGGGTCCCCGGAAATAGTATATCTAAATGGAAGTGGTCCTCACCCACAACGCCCGATTACACCAACCCAAAACCATCGAGCCGCCTTGCATATCCAGACTCAAGCAACTCAATTAAAGAAGACAAATAGATTATTTATAGATTATTATATCTCTCGGATGTAGAAGGCTTGTAGTCCTCTAGCAACAGTTTCTCCACACAGGAGAATTCCTACGAAACGATTCTCCGATCCCATTCCTAGACTTAACTGGCCGAGATCACTTAAGTGCCTTAAGAGGGCTGGGAGAGGAATCCAGGTATTTTCTGCAATCCGCAATATGCGGATTCCGGTATACAAACTTATTTCTAGCGGGAATAAATTCGTCCCCAGCCCTCAACCACTGGCCTGGTAATACCACCAGCGTGTGCCGCATTGGGTGCACTTGGTCTGATGGCCGTCAGGCAGTCGGAACAATTGGCCACGTGGTGACGGAATGCCGCCACCTCTCCCCAACAATATTGGAGCAATTTACAAAGAGGCGGCCATGGCGGCAGAGTGGCAGGTGCTCCTAGAAAACCAGGTAGTTTGTTGGTTAGTGATTTCGGGCGCGTAGGCAGCTTAAGTCATTAGTCCCGTAAATGTAGTTCATGTTTTTCCTCGGGAGATGGCGGTGATCTTCACCCGCTGAATGGAGAGATCCAATTGGGAGCCATTTTTGAGAAAATTTTGAAAGTTGATTTCAAAGAGTTTGAAAATTTGAAATTCGATTTGGAAATGTCCTAGAGGCTTCATGTAAAGTACCCCCAAAAAATAATGAATGTTTTTCAAAATCGCAGAGCTTGGACTCAGGCTTGCTTGACAGGACTTTAATCAGTTTGGAAAATATCCTACGCATAGTTTAGTCGCTAGTGTTGTTCATATACACTAGGACGGAGGGACGGACGGAGGGACGGACGGAGGGACGGACGGAGGGACGGACGGAGGGACGGACGGAGGGACGGACGGAGGGACGGACGGAGGGACGGACGGAGGGAGGGACGGAGGGACGGACGGAGGGACGGACGGAGGGACGGACGGAGGGACGGACGGAGGGACGGACGGAGGGAGGGACGGAGGGACGGACGGAGGGACGGACGGACGGAGGAACGGACGGAGGGACGGACGGAGGGACGGACGGAGGGACGGACGGAGGGACGGACGGAGGGACGGACGGAGGGACGGACGGAGGGACGGACGGAGGGACGGACGGACGCTTTGAAAAAAAAACAAAACTTTTTCGGTATCAAGAGACCCCAAATCGTGTATTTCTATTGAAATCTCGAAATCGATTTTCTGCTGCATTACATAACTTTCCCTATAGTACGTATATTACTCCGTATATACGTATCTATATTAGGAAGTGAAAATCAGCACGGAAGCGATCTCGGGCAGCGCGGCGTGCTACGCCCAGAGTCACCTGGCGCCGCGCGAGTAAAAACTGGTTGCGCGCACCCGGGTAAGGGCCAACAACACTCCCCTTTCACCCATCAGGAGAGCCCCAGCAGGCTGACCTCTCGAGGATGGATCAGGCGCCACCCTCTTCCCCCTTCAGGTTGCCTATGTACTTCCACCAGGACGCTCATTGATTGATTGTTAGGGATTCCGGGCGCGTCAACTAACGAGGTATATTAGTCCCGTAAGTGTACTGCATGTTTTTCTCATCGGGAGGTGGCGGTGATATTCCCCGGCTGAATGGCGAGATCCGGCGGCGACCTACCGTCGACCAGCGGAGTTTTCCCCAACCAGGTCTCTCCCACCAGCGTGGCACTGCCCCAGCCGGGACAAGTTGTAAGTCCCCGACCAGTATACCGGCATTACTCCGTTGTGTAGTGCATGTTAGTGTAAGTGTGTATGTGTGTGTGTGTGTGTTTGTGTGTAAGGAGGATAGGACAAGGAAAAAGGAGGAAAGATCGCGCGCGGTTCGTGGCCCGTTTGGTAGAGTACTGCTCCAGCATTCGTGTTGTATTGATCGGATAAACCACTAAAAACTACCGATCAGAGCAGCCGGCCGCTAGAATTCTCCTCCAGACAGCGACTGAATTCCACCCAGTTGAAATGTTAGTGTCGAAAATTGTGCCGCCGTCGGAACTCGAACCTAGGACCTCCCAGTCAGAGGCACTACAGTAATATCAGTTGATTCACCGAGCCACCGCTCCCGGTAATATGTCACCAATAATATGTTATGAAAGAAATATTATTTCTATAATCACATACTATCTCGTAGTTTTGGTATCAATAGGTGAAAAAATGCGCAATTGGTTTTGACGATATCTCTATGTGACCGTGATATCAACTTAAGGTTAAGACTAACACTAACCTACAACTGTCATTTATGGTCCACTGCAGCTGCGAACGATATTAAGAACCTGTAAGTAATACAAAACAAATGATTACGCAGAATAACCGAAGCCCCATGGTATATCAGCAATAATCAGCTTCATAGAAAATTAGATCTAGAATCGATCAAAGATTTCCTTACAAGAATTTCCGAATCATTCTTTGAATCCCTTAAAAATACCTCCTGTGGTGACCTATTTTTATGAGGAAAAACCTACCAAAATCCTTAAAAAGAATTAGATTACGCTATCCAAAAGATGATTTAATATCCCTCGTAATCAAGTAAAACAAATCATTCCAAAAACGTCCAATAATTTGGTAAAAAAAGAAACAACTAACAATTAGGTACCTGCAATTACGATTACACAGAAGTTGCCACATGGCAACAATAATTACGAATGGTCAAGCCTAAACGTGAGACAAATCTATTTATTGATACCCCTGAAAGACAGCAATGCCGAACAGGTGAATAAAATTAAAATAAAAAATAAGATAATTGAAGAATGGAACTCTTAAAGATGTGAAACACAAGTGACACTACTTTTTATTTAATGAAAAAATTGATTTATTTGAATGCTTTCAGAAATGCATTTATAAGTAGCAGTGCAATTATAATATACCGGAAACCTTGAAATATACGTTAATGATATTGTAACTTACTATTACTTAACTGTTTCATTTCATGTTTTTCTCAAAACATACCAACTACTTGCAGATGTACTATTTAACCCTTTTTAGAATTTACTTCGAATCAGATGTATGCCTGTACACAGATGATAGAAAAAAATAATATTCTACATTGCCAATTTAAGTAAAAACGTCTAGTTACACTAATAGTTCCTTACACATGCTTTTCAAAAATGGTTGGCACACGATCTGCAAAGCAGGTGCATGAAAATAAGACTACGTACTGTGAAATGAATGTAGAATGGAGATGAAATGAAGGAATATTTCACTTTAAGATTCTTTTGGGAGTCATTAATTTTTTTTATAAATCAATATGCATACGTATTGGTGACTATTGAACGGTGAATATTGTACTGTGATGTAATACTGTTTTGCTTGTAAAAATTACGCGTTGGGGCTCTTACAAGACACACCAATGCAATTTTATAGACATTCACACACACACACACACACACAAAGTGCATTCTAATTGAATCGGTTCGTTGATAACACACTGAGAAATCATTAGTAATTTAAAAAGGCAATAACTTAAAGCAATTGTGCTGATAGAATAATTATTGACTACAGAGTTCAGTACACATATCGATCTAAAGATAATACACAAAGGTCTTAGTAACGAAGCAATAAACACGATCATATTTTCTCATCAGTATCTCATGTACTCAAGAGAGATTAAGAAAGGGTATTGCTTGTTCCACTGCTATTTCATATTTGTGCAATTCATTCATTAGTATTATCTTTATTTTCGCTTTAGCTTGAGTCAGTGTTTCGTGTTTTAATGATATCAATATTGAAAATGAAGGAAGAAGTAGCAAAAACCCAATTATTTCATAGCTCGGACTCGTTTTTGGCGTTTTTAAAACCAACGTTTTATATGGGTACAATCCATGGACTTGCCTCTTTTACATTAATTCTGCCGAAAAATACATCACGCTTTCGTATAACAGTGGAAACAATTCAAATATGTTACTCATTTTTTATGATAATTATTAACTGTTTATCTTACATTGAAGGGTTATATATTAGACTTCCAGATCAACGTGACAAAGTTCCAACAAAACTTGTACGATATTGGTCTATTTTAATTCTATGGAGTATAACATTTATTTCAAATTTACTTTGTATTGGGATCAGTGTAACATCTAAATACCGAGATAATATAAAGAACTTTATAGAAATTATATCCACTGCAGATAGGATTTTATCAGATGAACATCATTTTAAGAAACTCCAGAAATTCATGGTGTTGCAAGCAATTGTTTTGAACGTATTTTTCTTTTTACTGCTTGGTTATGACACTCACGTTTTTGGTTCTCATATTAATTTCGGGTTAAATGTTGTTTTAAATAACATTTTTCATGTAACCATTCCGATTATGGCAACGCAATTCCTGAATTTGGTTTTTCTCGTCAAAGGACGCCTTAAAAAACTTAATGATTTATTGCTAGAAAAAAAAGCAGAAAGATCTCAATGTAGATTGGCATCATTAATTCGTATTTGTAACGTTCATTCAATGATAACGGATGCAACGCTTCATCTTAATAACGCTTTTAAAATTCAAATACTTTGTTACGTTGCGAAGAACTTTGTTTCTATGACAACGGACCTCTACAGCCTCCTGAAGCAAGTTGATGTTGGTGCTGGAGACCCACTCAAAGCTGCATGGGCTATTTTTTGGATAGGTTCGGTAAGATAACTTCTTTTTTCTTTAAAAAAGGAACTTTAAAGTTCTGTACTTTGAATATGATACTTTTCTTTATTTCATATCTTTTTCTTTCACTAGTTTTTCTCACACGTGAATGTTGACTTTTTGTCAAAGTTATCGTTGCATTATAATACAGTTTCAAACATATATTTTATACACTGAAATTTAATTTGCATTGTGATAAAAAACCAAACATTGCAGACAGAGACTTTGGACGATGATTCTTTTGTTAAAATAACTTTAACAAACATTAGAGTCACACTTTTTTATTATTACAAACGATTTTGTTTTCTCGCACACTACATGTGTAGTTGAAAGTTATGTAATGCTGCGGCAAAAATCGGCGATTTGTTTGCACAAAAATTCATATTGCTAGTAGAGATTGCAATCCAGGACTGTTTTCAACCCTAGAGAATTTTTGCTGGATTGACTTCAATCCCGCGGGACCCTATGGGATCCCGCAAAGGTTAGTTTTCTATGGAATTAAGAAAATTATTTTCTATGATAATAATCAAATATTTATTAAAAATTACAAAAATCAGCAACACCTCACTGTACTTAATTGACTGATTATTTTACAGGTTGGCTACTCGTCTACTTATTTATTAATAAAAAGCCCAATAACAAATATAAATATTTGGTAGTACTTTATTGAAGCTTTTGTGATCTTGTTAACGAAAAATATTCATTCTAATCTTTATTTAAGGTAGTTATTATCATATCAATCTTCTCTATTCACAAAGAGTATTATATGAATATAACTTAAGTTTACTAATAGACTTATTTTTTCTTACTACTTTATCAATCAATCAATGGGAGTTTTTTTTTGTTTTTTTTTCTCCCTCTCAAAATTCAAAATTTATTGCTTATTTATCCTTGAAAATCGATTTTATTACATGGGAGTTTTTTTGTTTTTTTCTCCCTTTCAAAATTCAAAATTTATTGCTTATTTATCCTTGAAAATCGATTTTATTACATGGGAGTTTTTTTGTTTTTTTTTCTCCCTTTCAAAATTCAAAACTTAAGTAGTATATGATTTAGTGTAGGGATCACAAAATTTTGAAAATGTGCACACAATTCACTTTTCCCCATAGCCCGTCATACGCAGTTTTTAACTGTTTTTTGACGTAAATAAATAAATAAATAAATAAATAAATAAATAAATAAATCAATTACGTAACATTAAAAATATCAAATAACTAGTGGGGCTACGGACTGGCACCGACATTCTCGTAGTAAAGTTTTCTAATTTTCTTGGTGTTGACTGGCTTTACAGTCTTACCCCATCCTCTAGCAAGCTGTCATCTATCATCGCCCAAAATACATTATTTTAACATTTTATCAACTTTTCGGTTTCGTAATAGTACAACCGAAATATTACCTCATGAATAATAGAAAGGATAAAACCTCGTCCTTAAAAAGAAATTTTCATTGAAAAATTTGAAGCCGTTTTTAACACAAAAGCGATTAAGCATTATTTTAAATGCGAAATTTGATGCTCTTTTTCACAAGAATCTATTGAGTTTTCGAAAAATTTTCACTCACAAATACAATAATGAATACTAATCGACGGAAATGTACATAGTAACGTTAGAGATATTTAAAAAAATGACATTTGTGTAATTAAAAAAGTATACACCAAAAAGAACATTAGGTCATATTGAGATATACAAATTTTCTCTCTACATTAATTTCTCGCAAAGATCTTAGCGTCCGGCTTGCTGGGTCAATGGGTCACGATATATTATAATCCTTATTACCTTTATAATAGATTATAGGATCCGCTGACTATACAGCGCAGCTGGGAATCTGAAATAGAATGATTTTAATTCTTAGTTCATTACTGTTTGGATTGACTAAATGAAAGATCACTTTCTTTTCTAAAGAACAAAATTTAACAAAGTTTATTGTTACCTTTTTGCGAACAATATAGTGAATTTAATAAATGATTTTGATGTTAGGCCTTTGATCAAGATATCTTTGAATTTAGAGTTTTATACCGCGGTTAACTTATCTATTCTTCGTTGATGTCCCTCGAAGACTTCTCAGTCGAAATATCTTGCGAGCTTGCCGTAGTCCAAAGTTCCAAGAAATCCTCTTCTGCTCCTATGATGGTGATTGTGATGTGATGTCAAACTATCAAAGATGGTGTCAAACTATCAAAATTATCAGTCCCGATTACGTCCTATGACATAGTCCCGGAATCTATAACTCGATTACCACTCCCGACAAAGTCCCAATTTATGCATCAATATTACTTCCACATGCAATATCTGCAATATCATATACTGTCCTTAAACTTTCACGATCTGAAAACCCGACTCTGACTATCTGCATTACACTCCCTCCCTCTCACGAACCTACGATCAGTTCAGACACGCGATGCCGGTCAGAATCAAATCTTCCTGCATGATTCACCCCTCGAAGCTTCGTATTAAACTACCTTCTTTTTTTTTCATAACATTTGACCGTCCTTCTCTCACCCAGCCAATCCATGCGTTCGTTATATTTTGGTGTAGCTGACCTTTCGATCGTCTAAACTTCTTCGCCCAATCCCAAATTTTCTACTTTCGGCATCCATCTTAATGCATTTTCCACCATATAGTCTACAAATAAATGTTTGTTTATTTTCATGTGACATATCGGTATGTCACAATATTAAACAGTAAAATTAGCGCTATCCATTGAAAAAGAATGAAGAAAAAATTTGGAGCCATTTTTGAGAAAAGGACGTTTCAGCGTTTCTGAAAATGCAGTATTTTGAGCTCATTTCAACAGAAACTGTTAAGCTTTCGCGGAACTTTATATTATATTCTATAAATCATATTTACTCATAAATATATAGTGAAGAAATTGCATCTAATGTAAATACTACCGACGAGAGAATTTTTGTAATTATTGAAAAAATAAAATAATAGAGCAATATGGCGTTTGTGTCATCGAATAGGGTACATTGGCACTACCCCTATTAAAAATTAAAATAAAAAAATGTGGGGCGGTTTTTGAGAAAATCTTGTTTTTGTCATTTGCAAAAACTGCAAATATTGCATGCACTATTGCACGAAAAATTCTCAATATTTTCAAAAAAATCTGCATGCCCTTAATGAAAGAACTATTTATGGGGAACATATTTCATTTAAACAAAAAGTATCTGTATCCAATTTCACAGTTATAGGAATACCATGAAAAATTAAAACTTCTGCAATTTTCGAAAATTCAGAGTTAACCGTGAAAAGTGGATCTATGACGCCTTTATAATTGTATTGTACTCTATTCTTACAATTAATTTAAAGAAAGAATTTGGAGCCGTTTGGAGAAAATTTTGAAAATGTCCGGGGGGTTCCAGCAAAGTACACCAAAATTTTAAAAAATGATTTTCAAAATTTCAACTAGAGATGGACAGGGGTTTCTTCAATTTAGAAAAACTCCTACGCATGGTTCATATGCTAGTAGTATTCACAGACGGACGGACGTTTTGAAAAACAAAACAAAACAAAAAAACAAATTTTTCGGTATCAAGGGAACCCAGAACGTATATATCTGTTGAAATGTCGAAATCGATTTTCCGCAGTATTACATAGCTTTCTCTATACTACGTATATAACACCGTAAATACTAGAGATGCTACAGAATGGCACAGACTTCATCGTAGTAGAGTTTTCTAATTTCCGTGATGTGGACTGGCTTTACAGTCTTGCCCCATTCTTTTGCTAGCTGCCATCTGTCGTCGCCCAAATTACATTATTTTGACATTTTATCAACTTTTCGGTTTCTTAATAGTAGAACCGAAATATTGCATAAGAATATTAAAGAAGGGGAAAATCCTCGTCCTAAACAGAAAGTTTGATTGAAAAATTTGAAGCCCTTTTTAAGATAATGCGAAATTTGAATCTCATTATTACAAGAATCTATTGAGTTTTCGAAAAACTTTATTTAAAGTAATTTCAAGCACTTCTTATCACAAATACAATAATGTATACAAATCGATGGAAATGTGTGTATTAACGGTGCACGGTGGTCTGAACAAGGCAGAAACGCGTGCGTAGGCACCAAATTTTATTTTTAGAAAAAATTTTATTTCTTGATAAATGTTAATTCTACATATTTTAAATGACTAGAAACCAGGAAAATATTAATTTTTATCAATACTTACAGCCACACTACGCCTTTAAAGCCAAGCGTTTCAAGCGAGGAAAAATTCAACTATCCAAGCAGTGAAAATATACCCACCTTTCATTGGTTATACTTTTTTCCTAATCAGCTTTTCAACTTCCAGAAATTATATGCGCTTTATAATACTTTCTAAATATTTTAAGGCAGTTTCAGTCTCAATTGTTTTATTTTTTATTAAATTAATCTTTACGTAATTAAGGTATGCAAAAACTGCTTATTATTTTGATTAAGTAAATTTTTATAGGCAATTACAAAAAAAAATATCAAAAAAGTGGCTCAGTCCTTAGTTTCGTTGAAATATGTGAAACTTCAAAAATTTCAAAAGTTCAATTTCTTTCAGCGTTAAGGTTAATGCTACGAATTACGCTCGTAATTGCAGTATTACAGAGGTTGTAAACACCACTTTGATTGATTGATTGATTGATTTTTTCGTGTTTCCGGGCGCGTCAACTGCTTTGGTCATTAGTCCCGTTAGTGTAGTACATGTTTTTCTCGGGAGATGGCGGCGATCTCCTCCCGCTGGATGGCGAGATCCGGCGCCGACCTACCGTCGGCTAGTGGGGTTTCCCCCTAACCAGGACTCTCCCACCAGCGGGGCACCGCCCCAGCCGGGACTAGCTCTAAGCTCCCGACCGGTCTCCCGGAATATGTGGTAGTGTAGTGCATGTTAGTGTAAGTGTGTGTAAGGGGAGAGGATAGGACAAGGAAGAGGAAGGACAGATCGCGCGCGGTCCGTGGCCCGTTTGTTAGGGTACTGCTCGGGCATTCGCCTGGTGTTGATCGGAGAAACCACGGAAAACTACCGATCAGAGCAGCCGGCCGCTAGAATTCTCCTCCAGACAGCGACTGAATTTGACCTAGCTAGAAAGCTAGGGTCGAAAATACTGCCACCGTTAGGACTCGAACCTAGGACCTCCCGGTCAGAGGCGCTGCAGTGACATCAGTTGATGCACTGAGCTACCGCTCCCGGTACCACTTTGCTGTATTCTTTCCAAAATTACACACATTGAAATTTTTAAAATATACCTATCGGATTATTAATATTTACATTACAGACCTTTTGTATACATTATTTCATTCGTGAGTTCATGTTTTTTAAATGATATCGTAAAGGTTTTCGGAAACTTAACACTTGTCTTTAAAAATGAGCTGAAAATTCCGAATTTTCAGAAACGCTTGAATGGCATTTTTAGAAACCACTTCAAATTTTGTGTTTAACCTTCGAACGGATGGTGCTAAATAACTGAATAAAATTACATTAATTTTGATTTTAAAAAATACTTCTCAAGTCGTTAATATTTACATTTCGATCATTTACATACCATTATTGCATTTGCAAAACACAAGTGATTCAAATGATTTCTTATGAAGTTTCTCAAAAACTAAAATCTTCTTTAATAAAAATGTCGACAAAATTTCGCATTTTCAGAAACGTTCAAACGACATTTTCTCGAGAACGGCTTCAATTTTTTCAATCAAAATTCGCATATGGCATTGTTTTACTCTTCTGTAATACTTTTAAACATATTTTGATTGTATTACTAGGAAACAGAAAAATTGAGAAAATATAAGAAAATTTCGTTTTGTCCCCGGTAGGTAGCAGCTTGGACGAGGGTAGGGCAATACCGGAAAGCTAGCCTAGACTAAAATGATTAGAAAACTAACTAGTGCGAGAAAGTGAACAATTCTGTAGAACCACTAGTTTTGAATGTTTATCATATATTGTAAACTTTGAGTCAAACTCAGTCGAGTTTAAAATGAAGAATAATACTTACTAGTAAAAGATAAGGTTGAGTCTATAAATACCTATCTAAAGAATTGTTCATAATATTCTGTAAGCATTAAGGGACATCATTTTACCATTAAAATATAGCAGCGAGAGGAACTAAAAATAATGTTTAGAAAACGTCTTAGGAAAAATTAAGATATTGAGTATTAGAAAAATTAAGAGATTGTCATGTTTATTCAAGAACATTTTATTTTTACTATATTTATAATTATAGCGTTTGAAATCGAAAAATGTCACTCTTGTATAAGTAAAAAATTCATCAATAATGTTTCATGCGTTTTCGACATTTCCATAGAAATATTTTCTCCGCATGAGTTAAAGGATAAAATCGATTTCACTTCAGTAATTGAAAGAGAAAAGTCATTTCAGATATTGGAGGCTATTTATTAAATAAACAAACCAATAACTTAACTGAAATTAAATATTTGAAATCCTTAAAATATTCTAGTAGTTCTTCATATTTTATAAGAAGGATCCAACGACACTTTTACGGTTGGTCAGGTAAGAATAATAATATGTGATGTATTTTAAGAAAATATTTTTTTTTTGAAATGTTTTATTGTGTCATGCAAATATTATAATAAAAACAGAGAATCACGAAAACAATGATTCATGAATTTGTATTGGGATATAATACGGGGGCAATATTATATTCAAAACCGAGGTTATAGAATAATTATAATATCAATAATAATCTAAGAACTCCATAAGTTTGGAGTGGAGCACATGTGTGATGTGTCATTTTTTTTCGATTACGAATGACATTCAGAAACAGGATTAATCCACTTTCGTTACTAGGGTCCAAAAATACGAGCTTTTGTATAAAAAATCACGGATTACGGCCGCAGCATTACTATGCATGCACTTTTATAGTATACAGTAAGGGAAAAAAGAGTAAAAAGTGTCGACAAAATTTGGTTTTTCTATAATAATAAAACTCACGTAGTTATTAGCCTTCTTCAGAAAAAATACATTCTTTTAGCTATGGAAAGTGAAATTATCCAAAAAGGACCTACTCTAAATAACACGACATAACAGCACTCGACGAAAACGCAACATAATTAACAAGAGTACTGTGGCACAGTTATAAGTTTATTCGCTTTAGAATAATGCGAATACATAATTTTTATTTACTAAATGTAATAATGAGAAGCCATAACATTAAATATAACGTGTTAAATACAGCTTTATTAAGAGGAGAAGGTAAGGTTCCCTAGAGCGATTTCAGGAATGTAATTCTCCCGAATGAAAAAAGATCAGTTAAAATTCACCTCGTATACAATACTTTATTTTGTTGCCATTTTTCTTAAACCTTTTGATTAGTTTTAGACGTGTTCACGCTTATGTCAATCGTCTAATGGCTATTTCTATCAAACTTTGCACTTCCTCTAACATTTAGTGTGCATGTCTAACGTATTGATGACTATTAATGAGTACGGAAAATGACAGCAAGAAGAGAGGATGGACAACGAGTTAAATTACGCTTGTTCTGTTTCTGGTTTTACTACCCGTAATCCTTAATGGCATCCTTTTCCCGACCACATACTTCACCAGCGTTTTCCGTCCCCACTCTCACTTTCTGCTCACCGAACCCACTTTCCAAATTCGCCATCCGCCCTCGCCATCCACCCTCGCCATCCGCCCTCGATTTTTTATCCACTTAGTAAATTTAAAGTGAAGAAATAGCATACAATAATTATTGAAAATGAATTGAAAACAATACATTGAAATTATTGTCACAATTTAATGTCTCTTAGTATAAAGTAAACTATTTTTGTATGAAACTTTGAAGTTGTTAGATTTATATGAGTATTAATGCATTACATAAGTGTACTGAATTCATCCTGACCTGCGGTCAGTATTACAAAGTTTAAATAGTGACATATTGATAAATAAATGAATTTTATTTAAAGATTTTCTCTGATCCTTCAATACAGATATTTAGTTGCATTGATTTTGAGTTGAAAAATAATATAGTAGAAATCATTTTAAATATATTTTGTTGTGAAATAGAACAATCTATATAATATGATATTCACTTTCCCTTGTAAATAATATTAATTAGTTTATTAGTTAACGATTTCTTTAAACATTGCTTTATTTTTGTGCAGGTTGTCACGGGTGCCACTATTACAAAAATCTTCATGAAAAACATGGATGTAACCCTAAAGCAGCATCAACTACTTCCAGATATTGAGAAAATTTCACAAGTTTTAAATCCAATGTTTCATTTTCATATACTTCACGGACTTGCCTCATTCTCTGTATTTGATCCTGCATTTTTTTCAAAATTTAACATCAAACCCACTACAATACATGCGTACTACGTAGTTTTCTCTCTGTTGATTACATTTTTATGTTTTTGTTACTCGATCAATCGGAGAATATTTTTTGGAGGATATGTGAATGTTAAGAATAAAGGGGAATTTTGGATTATGTTTATTATATTTATTTCTACTGGTATCTTCAACACAATCTGCATTGCAATAACATTGCCAACCAAGTTCCGAAACAATATGAATAAATTTCTCCACAATCTAAGTATCGCTACAAATTTTATATTTGGTAACCGTACAAAACATTACAGACATTTGAAAAAAGTTCTAATTATAAAAAATATTCTTTTTATGTTACTTTTTATATTTCTACTGGGTTTGGATGCTTACGCCTTTGGCGATTACTTTGTTCCGAGTGTACTTGACTTTCTGTGTAACTTCATTATGCATAGTTTAGTACCGTGTGTGGGTTTACAATTTGTGACTTTCACTCTTCTTTTAAGAATGAATTTTAAAAATCTAAATGATAAATTGCTGAATGTAATAATTCAAAAAGAAAACACGGTAGACTCATTTAAGCGAATATGCAACATTCATTATCTTCTTGTGGATGCTTCCCTCTATCTTAGCGAAATCTACAAGGTCCAGATCCTCTGTTTTATGATTAAAGTATTCATATCCGCTACAGGAGACCCCTGTATTCTCTTCTACAAGGAATTGGATCACAATCCGCAGAGAGGTTTTCACAAATCATCGTATACGAAGATTTAATATGGACTACCTTTTGGCTCATCATGGTATGTGGTGAACTACATAATTAAATCATTTATTTTATTTTTTCTTGATTACAATATCGAAAAATTAATATGATTTTGATTTCGTGTGCTAATCATCACGACTTCCATCGAAACTGTTGTTGGAGTTCTGGCAGGTTTTATATACTTATGTAGTAATGCTCAGTTTGTGAAAAAGGGACTTAATCTTTGAGGAAACTACATTTTTGCCGTCACTACTCACGCGTGAGGAAGGCGATTGAGTAAAATACAGAGATCGACTCATTAATTTCCTCAGGAGAGAGAATATCTATTTTTCTGGGCGAGACACGTAACTAGCACCTCCTGCAAGTTTTGAACGGTTTAAGTTATTGCGATGCAATTTTCACACAAATACATGAGGGAATGGGGATAGTTTACTCATATATTCATTTCCATTTTATCACGTGTGTTTTACGAGAAATTGTGGTAAATTTGTTTTCTCAAATGGAACAAGACGTATTTTTACTTTCTTGTAAACATACACCTTTCTTGTCACCTTGTTGGACGTACTTACGAGTGGAGAAAATGTTCCGCATGCGTAAAGCTATCCAAATTGTGATCTTGTTACTGAGTAACAATGTATTTTAATAATTAAATTAGTTCAAAGAATTGGTCACCCCGACCAGGATAATTATAACGGATGGTGACAATTACATACATACAAGGAGGGATAATTCCGGTCGTGAAAACTGTTCAAAGGGTTGATTGTCTCGGTAGCTTAGTGGTTAGAGCAGACGGGCGTAAACCAAGCCCGGGTTCGTATCCCGGTCGGGGTGACCAATTCTTTGAACTAATTTAATTATTAGCTATTTATCGCATTGAAGGGTTCACAATCTCTGAATTGTAAATTAAATCGATTTTAATTATTTTTTAAAATTTATTCGAACTTAGAAATTCTCAGCAGCCTTGTACGACTGACAGAATGACCATTACATTATTGGAGTAAGTTTATAGGATTCTTATTTTAGGTAGTACATTCCAGAAGTACATTACGTTTTCGGAAAGGCTAATCGAATCTAGTCTCGGAGTCAAAGAATTCCTTGGGCAGTTTTCGGATTATACATTTCCAATGAGGTTTCTGTTTTCTGATGTTGAAGTGCGTTGATGAAGGTATTCCAGACATTTATCAGTAGTATTTTAAGGATAGAAGTACTGTGATGTACTGCGATGAGGGCTGAAATCAAGTTATTGAGGAGGAGTTTGGGAGTTTAAAATAAAATAAGTTTTTTTTAGTGATTGTTCTTCAGCATTCGTTTTGGAAGGTTTGCAAGACTGGTTTGGAATGCGGTGACCCAGACCGGAGATGCATAGATGAGAATTGGGTGGAGGTCTGTGGATATTTGTTACGGAAATCAATCGGGGTAATTTGTTAGGAATGATATATAACTAATGGGTTATTCTAGTGGGCAGTGAAATTATGCGGAAGATATTTCAAGCATTCTGTCGAATAAATACCCCGAGGTATTTGGCCAGAATTGGGCCAGTGGCATTGAAAGTCATTGACCAGAATGATGGTTTTGGCAGGCGAGTTTTGCACGACGGAACTGTGCGGCAAGTTGGAGCTGTTCACTATCGAGCTAGGAACTCGTGAATTCGAATCGCGATAAGCTTGGAAAGAAGATGTGATAGACTTCACAATAATATTTTTATGAAGAGAGGTTGGATCGAAATTGTGACGACACCGATGTTGATGGTTCATATCAATGGATACTGGTATAAAAATTTAGAAAGTGGTACAAAAGGCCAAGAAAATTCCATTATTGTATTTAATTTTTTCTATTTTGAGATGTTTCGTGAACCTATGAGCCTAATATGGAACGAATTATACTCACACGATTTAACAGCAACAAACTCAGAGATTCACAGAAGAACTTGCAAACAGTGAAAGGTGAACCAAAGAGTTGCGCTAGAATTTCCGGAAGCACATCATCCAACGTTTAAAAGTGCTAGATGAGATGAACAGCTGATGAAAGTCGACGCTAATTATTTGTAAGAATGCCTACAACGTGAGAGAGGCTGTTACTCAGTCGTTAGTCACACCTATGGGACGACTCGTCTGCATGAGAACTTTCAAGATGTGCAATCATCGAATAACTTGGGTTATGTCCTCATGATTGACTATGTTATCTGCAGGCATTAATCTTCTCTTTAATTTGATTAGATATATTTAATTTACATTTCAAATAAGTTTCATTTCCATTAAAAATACTCGTATTATTTAAAATAAACATTAATATGCGAGAGGAGGCGACTGGACAGCAAACCTGAACCTCCTTAAAACCATTGGAACAGTTCTTCCCTGGGATGTCCTTCTTTAATTTCTCAAGGTTAAATGCAGTTTTCTGTCCTCCGAAAACGTGTCTAAAAAGTTCCTGTTTTAATGTTAAAGTACAAGAAATTAAGATTTTTTTTCTCCCGAAGGGGCTGACGATTCTGGGCGCGTGCAGCGGAGTGAAGGACGAGGCGCAGCGAACGTCCGCCATCTTGCGTTCGCTGCTGACGCCCGAGCAATCTCCTGCCTTCGGGAGGATCCGCGCTGCCGACGTGGACGAGGTTTTTCCTAAAATAATTATTAATCCTGGTTACACTTATAAAGCTTTCAAGGTGATGCATTCGTACATATCCCCCTCCCACATAATAGTATTACGTATGGATAATAGAGTGCATCATGAAGTACCATATATATGCATCATCAGATGACGAAAAAGAATACATCTAAAACGAAAATATATTGTACAGGGTGATCAGTTTAGAATGCAACCCAGAGCAGGGAGAGCGAATTGCACTTGCAACTATGTTTGAGCTAGTCAGATAGTGGCTGGCAGTTTCAAGCAGGTAAACTATTGGAAAGTATGCTTAATCCCTTCTCCCCTAATGCTACCTAGAGGAGGAGAGCAGGTGACCGACATGGCCACGACTTCAAAGAGAAAGGAATGCGCCTGCTTGTTTGGTGTCGAAAGAATATTGTATTGACAAGAACAGTAATTTCTTCCTTAATTGTTTAAAATTGAAATACGCTTGCGATGTAAAATATACATTCTTGTAAATTCAATTTGCTTGTTTTAATTTCATAACAAATATGCTCCAAGAATGGGCAGATTTAATACTTTTATGTTTTAAATAAATATTAATAAATTATACATTCCATATTCGCAGAACAAACGTTTCTTCTTCTTCTTCTTCTTCTTCTTCTTATTATTATTATTATTATTGAATAACGTTACTTTAAAACTAGTTAATTAATTAAAATTAACTACTTAATTCAAATTTTATAAAAATTAATTTCTCAATATATTGAGATACGCATCCATCGATACTGTTTCTTTGAAGAACATCACACTAATTAACCTGCGTCGATAAATGGCACTCCATACCCCAATCTTTTTTAATGCAATGGTCTCTCTACTGTGTACTACGGCCTCTCGGTACCCCGAGTCTACTCTTTTGCTGGTTAACACATCCATCCAGATGAAACCAAGCCTCATCCCTACAAATCACTTTTAAGTACCTCAAGACCTTCGCTAACTATTGTCCCTAGACAATTACAGTAACTCATACGAGCAGCTCGATGAAGAACACTAAGGTCTTGAGATATCCAGTTTGAAAACGCATATTTTTTGTACAACAGTGCGCACTTCCATAAGAAAGAATACATTGCTGCTGAAGCTTCCTTAATCATTTTTTCGGGAAAATTGAAAGAATATCCCGAACGTCCTTTAGTTTTTGCTGCGGAGCACTGTTTTGGCAACTTCTTTCCCGAACAAACACACTCCCTGACTCGTGAGAGCATTTTACTGACCGAAATGTGGTACTCTTGTTTGCAATCGACTCAGATTAAAATTTTTCTTTAAGAGTTGCCTGACACTCTTTGAAACATTGTTTTCAGAAATATTCCTGCACCACAAATCTGCGTTGCTCTATGTTGAGGCGCATAGTAAGTTAACTTCAAAACAGTGAATGAAGACGCAGCCAGTTTTACGTTGAGCAGATATGACTCAGACCACAGAAAGGCCATGGGTGAAAGTAAGCGGGTACTGACTGGTCTGTCGCAGAAATGTAGTCAAAGGAGCTGTTCCAGAAGTAGTGTTGCGAATCTTTCATTTTTCTCCCAGGGCCTTAAACAGTAGGGTTGCGTTTTAAACTGATCACCCGGTACAATGATTTATTGCACAATCTTTTCTATTATTTCATTACATTTCAAGATACTCAATTTTCAGTCTCCTCTCCAGTTTTTTGGCAATTTATTGTTGAAAAACAGACATTTCTATCCGAGAAAATACGGTTACAAGCAATACACTTCCGGGTCTAATGGCAGTTGACACACCCAGAAAAGAATCAACAATCAACTAACAAACACAATTGCTAATGGCTAAAGCAATCGGCACGCTGGGAAACACAAAATAATCAATGAAAAAAACACACCATCTTATGTGACTCAGTGGATCAATTGATGTCTCTGCAGTGGCTCTAGCGGGATGTCTTAGGTGTCGAGTCCCGACTGTGTCAGGATTTTCGACACTATCTAGATAGCTGGTTCGAGTTCAGTCCCTGACTGGAGGAGAATTCTAGCAGTCGGCTGATCTGGTCAGTACTTTTCCGTGTTTTTTCCAATCAATACTAGGCGAATGCAGGAGCAGTACCCAAACAAACGGGCCATGCACCGTGCGTGATCTTGTCTTCCTCTTCTTTGCTCTATGCTCACTAGGGTGATGACTTTTTATAACCTCATTTCCCTGCATCATAATTTGATGAGCTTTCACCAAAGATAACATAAAATCTTACATTCAAGGTGATTGACAAAAAATGATTTTGAAAATTTTAATTCTCACTTTTTTGCCTTTTTTTGACGTCACTGTAAGAAGATAAAATTGATTATAATCTCTAGAGTCACATATACAACATTATATCGGTTCATCAAACACATAAGGAAGCCAGTTATTCACGATATCATTGGACTGGATGGGAGGTTGTTTTTGATGCGGCAGGAGTTGTGAAAGTCTTGCGTAACTTTGATCGCACGTTCACAGCTCTGGGTGCTTCGGGGAATGCTGATTGGAAATTCATGTCTTCCTGTGGGTTTTCAGCATTTGATTCCTGCTGGGTAGTCCTACAGAACTGCAGATAATTCATCAAAATCTTCAATCTTCTTCTTTATTCAGGCATCTGAATAAATGCAAGAAGAGCTAGAACGGCACGAGAATTCCAATGCACATTTGGTATTTGATGAAACTTTACCAAGGGGATCTCATTCATGTAATTGAAATGACGGAAGACAGAACGAGGTGGTAGAAAAACTTCATGTCTCTCCAGCCGCCTGTTTCCTCAATCTCAGTTTTACCGTGGATGAAGGCTGCCTTCAAATTATCCTAATTGCTCTTTAAGTCCTGCAGAAAGAAGAACTCGATCTTTGGTCATTTCGTCGACTCAAGGAGCTCATCGTCCATGACAACGCGAAGAACGCAATCCACAGATGGTGTTGGCAACTGATAAACTTAGGTTTGAAGCGACCTTTCTCTTCGAACATTTGCTGCAGCCGAACAACATCGCCTATCTTCTTGCCGATATTCACGCTTATTGCGTTGGCAACAATCATTACAACTGAACCCCACAGGTTGAACTTCTCCAACATATCCTGGAGTCCTTTTGCAATCGTTTCAACTTTCCCATCTTTCAATTTCAGCATAGACAACTTAATTTCTCTTGCTTTATTCCCTTGCTTCATTCTCTGGATCTTTAATACTAGTACCACAAGATATTCAATGCCATCAATGCGTTTATCGTCAAAGTGAGTGCTCCACTTCTCCAGTTGAAGCGTGCGCACCAAGTGCGTCTTCCCCTGAGCAGCTCTCGTGTAGAGAGACGTGTGGAGTATTGATTGACATGGGGTTGGGATGTCAATGCTCGCACCAGCAAGCTGGCGACATACATTTGCTACTCCGTGGAACGTCAGCTTTAATCTTGTAACAAGGTGTCTTGCAATACCTATTCGGTTATGCTTCCTAGTGACCGTTCATACTTTTATCTTATCCTACAAAAGACTGTCTTTGCTGTTGTCAGATGAGTCCGTGAACTTTTGAAACAATGAGGTGGAGCTGAGCTGATAAGAGTTGATGTCTCTTCCATTGCTTTCCTTCGCTTGGATGGGTGGATGGTCTTTCTAATTGCCCGTTTGCCAGTGGAATAGCCAATGTGGCCCCTTGCTCTCAATTTACAGTTTGTAGAGGTTCTCAACCTCTATTCTCATCCATTTGCCTTTCACCTTGATCATGACAGACAGTTCATTCAATGAGTCACTTTTGTTTCTTTTTGCATCGCTCATAGTCTTTGGAAAGTTTGCTAGTTTTGAACAAATGTCTTGATCTAATAAATGCAATACGTTCAATATTTTGCTCCCTAAGGCTCCACAGCAATGAGGTCAACCCTCTCTCTTCGTTCTTTGGCAGTGGATTCCAGAAATTTGAAGTGTCCAATAACATGGTTTTCCAGTAGCATAAGACTCTGTTCACTCAACGGCGCTTTATAAATTGCCACGTTGCGTCTTCTTTAAGGCGTTTGAAAGTAGACTAAGTTCTTTCTCCAGATTCCTTGTTCTTTGCCGTGTTAGAAGAGCTGATTGTGAATATATTGTCTTATACCCATCAACTGAAATAGAAAAGGTTTTACCGTACACAAAACATAACAACATAATAAATAGTAATGTTGATACTTAATTACATTAGAGCAAAATGTGCGTGACCTATTTCAATATTTTAATGGAATATACCACATTTTAGTCATTAATAGGCAAACGTTTATCTATTTGTGTTTCAGAAAATATTTTTTTATAAAAAATGAAAAGTCATTACTCTAATGCTCATCTCTTACATATACTTAAATGCTCTATACTAACGCACTTGTCTGGAGACCTGTGGGGAACTTGGAGCTTGTCCCAGCTAGGGCGGTGCTCCGCCGGTGGGAGATATCTAGTTGGGGAAAACCCCGCAAGACGTCGCGTCAACGCCGAATCTCGCAATGCAGCGGGAGAAAATGGCTGCAACCTCTCGCGATAAAACGAGTACTACACTTACGGGACCAATCACTTTAGCAGTTGACGCGCCCGGAAACACTAATCAATCGAGCACCAACTACATTCAATGTATCCGCGTCGTACTGGTAGCGAACCATGGAGACGCATTGAGAAGTGATTTTACAAACAGCCATATCAAATTGGTAAATGTGACGTGTACAAATACGATATACAATACGCACGGAACTAATGATCTTATCAATTTGTGCCCTTGAAAACAGATAATGCATGAATGCATTAAACAACTACTGGTGCTAAAACAGTACGTAATTTCTCCCCCGTATTTTCACGCAAAATTTTCGCGAAAAGTACATGCTCTTATTTCAAAATCTATCTTTAAGGAGAAGATTTCATTAAGAAAAACATCTTTATCTTTAATATTTTAGTTGTAGGATAACTCTGAAAGAAATTTTAACTTTTGTAATTTTCTAAAAACAAGATATTTCAACGAGCATGATACCTGCACTATTCTCTTAAACGTTCTTCACTAACCAACAACAATATTTAATAAAAAACGATGGAGCCATTTTTTGTAAATTTGCAGAAATGTTCCAGGAGCTTTATATAAAGTAGACCCCAAAATTGAAATATCGAATTCAAGTTCAAGGGACCGCGACATCAGATCGATCAATAAAAAAATATCAATCAAAATCGGCTGGACGGTTTAGCCGCTAGCGTTGTTCACAGACGGACGGATAGACAGATGACAGACGTTTTTCTATCATTCGATTTTTCGGTATCAAGGACCCATAAAATATGGATTATGGCTTCACAATTTGATACAGGAATATTTTCTAAATTTAGCAACTGGATTTATCCTTTTTTTCATTACCAAAGCTTTGCAATAAGAGTTTCTGCCTAAAATTAGCCGTTTGCAGCATTACACAACTTTCTCTTTACTCTACTATTACTTTTTTAACGTGGCATCTGAAGATCACACGCGAAAGAGGGAGAGGGTAAGACATATTCCATTGAGAGCTGCAACATCACTATAGCTCCGACTTTCACGGCTCCTTATTGGAGTTTGCCTTCCCTCTCGCTCTTTTGCGCGTGACCTTGAGATGCCACGTTAAAAAAGTCCAAGTATTGGGAGAAAGTAACACGGAAGGCGTGTGGTGGGCAGGTGCGGCGGCTGGCGGCGGAGGCGGAGGCCGAGGCGCGGCGCGTGCAGTTCAGCGTGTGCGGCCTCTTCCAGCTCGACCTCTCCCTCGCGTGCTCCATGGCGCAGGGCGTCGCCTGCTACGTCATCGTCATGGTGCAGTTCGACTCCGAGAACACCAAGTAGACCACGCCCCACCCACACAACAGTTATTTATATAGAAGGAATTTACTAAGAAAGAGCCAATGTGACAGTTCGCTAAACAAGTGAACATCACGTGTAATTCAGAGAAGTATCCCTCCTCTGCGAAAGCTATTCAGACACGCCCCTTCGTAAAGTGTTTATGGCTCCCGGGAAAACATTCCTATGTAGAAGTCTAAGAGTTTCGTTGAGGTATGTGCACGTACGTGAGTCCGGGAAATATTTAAATTTTATTACGTAGGTGGAATATCTCTTAACATGCTCTCACAATCAGAAAAATAAAACTGCATGAATGTAAATAGAAAGCTCTCAATCACAGCTCGACACACTGCAGCACAATTGCCGGAAACACGTGCACCATCCATCTCACGTACCATCTCACATTCAAGTCTCGGTTTTAAAATAAACATAATACTTATCACACAAAAAGTAAGTTCAATGTAATGTTTATAGAAAAAAATTACAGAAGAGCACATAACACTGCACTTCCTAATTTCAATTATTTCTTGTGGCGTACTATATTTTCGTCGGACAAGGACATCACAAAAGGAAGCGTCGAAGCCATTTACGAGTTAGCCAACTGCAAACGAACGAATGCAGGAAGGGAACCCAATGGGCTCAAGAACACAATCACAGAACCTTCAGTTATGTTGCCAGCACTAGCTGTCAATTTGGCTCATTCTTAGGAAGTTTCCTTCTATACTGTGGGAACGTAGGCTTCCGCGGCTGGAGTCAGTAGCAAGTTGGCTGACTAGGAGCGCCGAGTCCTAGACGTAGGTGCCAACATTTCGACGGCCATTCTGCGATCTCCATCTAGGCCAAATGCCTCAGCGCGGAATCGCATTCGCCCTGAGGAAGGTTGCAGAGTGGCGGCCGAAATGTTGGCACCTGTATATAGGATGCGCCGATTCCCGGCTAGTCAAGTAGTTATGCTTGGGTTTTTCTAACATGGCATCTGTGGGTAGTATCTACAAGATGGAATACGGCACGACGTTGCAGCTTTCTTGGTCCTGCTGCAAGATGTTGCATGATCACGACCGTATCAAGGAGTGCTGTAGATCAAGCGATTCTAGCGGCAGAACTGAGAATGATGCAAAAAATCGTGATTGCAAATGATGCAAAAAGTCGTGACCCACAGATGCCACGTTAGAAAAACCCAAGTATACTATTCGTGTGCACTGTGCATCCGGGGCTGTTTGAATGCGAGGGAATGGATGGTGGAGGGCTGCAACATCTTTCCCGTGAAGTGTACCGGGTGAATACCAACTACATCCTGCGGTCAACTTTCCTTGGGCCGTTTACCTACTTCCCCATGAAGGTCTAGCCTGAATGCGTCCCGTTCCGTTTTCCTCAGAGTAAGGGTTGATTTCTATGTTAACCGTAGTCTGCTTAATATTATGTTAATCCATATATCTGATTCTCTTCTGTTTCAAGAACGATTTGCACATCCTTTGAGACCACTGCCAATATTGAAACCTGCACTTACAGGTTTGCGGAAGCAAAACTTGAAACCTTCCATCAGCAGCATCTTCTTACCCTGCTAACTTAACATACACAATTCCGAAGATTGTGCCACGTTCGCCTGAGTTGGAGGTATTCTTTGGATTGGAGCGAGAACATCCGCTTATGAATGCAATGTTTACAAATTGTTTCTCCTTACGAAACACTGGATGAACGAAATGGGATGCAGACGGCTGTGCTTTACCCTTCTCGGGTAAAGAAAAGGGAATCGGAATGAGCTGGGAACTGGGCATGAGAGAATACTGATCGCGGGATACAGCCGGGCGATCCCAGAGGTTCATGTTTCCTACTCAAGAAGTGTTGTTCGGTCTCTGGTAGGGACGTCACAATTTATCTGTGCATACTTAATGATTTCCACTCTTCAAATTAAGTAATTCAAATGGGAACGTGAATCTTGGGTTGATGGATATGGAATTGCTGATTGGATAGTTGTATTGGGCCTCTGTCAAGTTAGGAAAGTCAGGGGTGCGTGTCACATGTTGAAGAAGTCAGGGACCACATGCGTGTATATTATTAATAACATTTACTTTTAATTTGAAAAATGAGGTCACTGGTTTCGTCATGTCACATGTCATGTCACGTGTGTGTGTGTGTGTGTGTGTGTGTGTGTGTGTGTGTGTGTGCGTGTTGTGTGAAGAAAATTGCAATAATCTTGTGGAGGGCTCTCCAACCATTAGAAGACAAGATATATTTCAAGATGTTTGAGGAGCCTAAATTGTCTCAAGAGCATTGCAATTCCCACATAAAATGTATGGAAATGTAATAATACTAATTTTAATACAACCATAGAAATATAAAGTAGACTTTACAACAAATGAACTTTTGTATTCCAAAAAAGTTTAGAAATTCAAATATAAAAGTCATTAGTAAGTAAATTAGCGTTAAATATATTAAGAGTAAATTGTCAATAGCATTGATATACGTTGTTAAGGTTGTTGTTCAAAAACCTGTGGTATAATTAATAAAATATTATAAGATTTTTATTGGGATCTGATTACCTCTATCATACATCTACAATCTCAATTACGGATCTCGACTCTCCGCTGAAACCACGAAGAAATTACAACACGCGGATAGAGCGACCGCAGCCAAAAACGCCTGCAACATCACAAGGAAAGTTAACACGACTAGTAGGAACATTTGGTTTAACAGAATGTGTTTATTTTGGAAAATTATAGCCGTCTACGTTTACATCAAGACTTCTTGCAACAATACTTTGGTTAAAATTTCAATTAAAACTGTTCAGGTAACGTGAATCAAAGATGAATTATTTAAATGGTATTTTATTAGAGACTCTCTTTCATACTATTTGTTAATTTCTCATACCCATTTAGCTCAACTTCACTGGTATCTTGAATTTTCAATTTTAGACCAAAAACTTCGAGATATTCTATTTCAGGAAAATTCACTTAAGAAAGCAAAAGTATATAAAACTCAATAAACTGAAATTGGAACAGTTACATGATAAACCATTGAATTTAAACAACATAGAGAACCATAGCTTTTATACTAGAATTAAAAATATTTCAGATACTGTAATGTATCTTTCCCTATCGTCCTCGCTTATCCTCGCCCGCGCTTTGAACAGCCATATATAATGAATCCCCCTTTTCTTTCTTTCCCTTTTCGACTATCTAGTACCGTGGGTAAGCTGGTGGTCCTATACAGGAATCCAAACGGATTGTGCGTGCTAGGGTAAATAACGACGAATATTTTTGATCGATAAAAACGAACCACATTTTGGTTCGATCGTTTATTAATATTTCCTAGCCTTCCCTCTTTTCATTGTTTACGGCGACAATTCACCGGCTTTCTTTCTACACTAGTACATAGTGCCCTATAACATAAACATTCCAAACAGAAAAAATAACACACAACAACGAAAATCACTCACACACAATAACACAAAACAATATAAAAATCCCATTCATACATCGAATGCGCATTCCCTACTTTTCTTTTGACTACTTCTTATTTTAATTCTACTGACAAAACTTGATCTTCGATAATTCTCTTTAGTTATGGAATGCGTCTTCAATGAAGCATCTGCAAGGAATTCAGGCACACACACACACATATATATACGCGTGTCACTTCCCTGTTTTGCGGCTCAGCTCTCGTAACAGGGATGTCTGGTGGCCGCCGTCCAATGCTCTTCGATGTGCGGTCGCCGTCTACTCCTGCTCGCGGTCGCCTTCAGAAACCACTTCTCGCAAACCGCTATTATTCGCATAAGTGTTACCATTCAGCTGCCAGTCCGTCACCGACTAATAAAATTATATGTGTTCGCGGTATACCGCTCGGCAAAACAGACAAAACGAAACACAACTATTTTCCGCGTGTCGTCGAACACGTCACTTCTTGAAATTACTACCGATCTCATCCGTTTATGTTGAAAATAATCGTCCAATCGTACTGATCTGGGTATCTATTCTTTTATATTCCATAACGAAATGTTCGTCGCGTTGAATTTTCTTACACGAAAATAAAATACATTTCGTGATTCGTAATCACATCAAGTCCTACTAAAAAAAAAATTCAAGTTACTCCGGAATTTTGTTCCTTTTCCCAGTATTGCAAAGTTCTAACACCCATCACAACGTTATTTCTATTTAAATTTCTATACTTTTGAAAAACTTAACAACACGCCAATTTCGCGCACACGAAGCGTTCCCCCCAGTGTTCACGACACATCTGACTCCCATCGGAATTTTTTTCTAGTAACTAACATTGTTACAGAAGATTTCTGTAACAAAATAATTGCCACTCGCTTGCTTTTTTCCTCTGTTGATTCCAAAAGACTATCTTCGCTTCTTAACATGGCATCATTTGTTTATCCCTTTTGGTTCATTGTAACTTCCAAATATTTTATCATTACTCTGCTTCCGAACGTGCGACAAAGTTGACACTAATTTTGTCGTCTTTCCCGTATTTTAGTCTATTATTTCCCAATGTTTTAGCCGAATCGGTCCGTGCGTTTGGTCATAATTCTTAAAAAACCCTGTTTATAATCTTTATTTTATACTTCAACAATGGCCGTATTCTGTTCATGTTATTAAAAAATTTCAATTATGTTTCAATTTATATCTTCTGAAGGTGTTGACCGAATTTGATGCCGTTTGTTTTATTTCATTCTATATTTTTAGCTCTACCGGACGATTATGTTCAATTTTCCCCAAATTTCACGCGCTACAATTCCTTATTTTAATTTGGACTTACAAAAATGTTTTCTATCGGCACCGTTGCACTCCATATACAAGTTTATTCTTTGTCACTTTTTTGGCAACGTTGCATCTGGGGTTTTGGTCTCGAAACGATGGATCATTACAATACTTTTTTCGGTGCTGATGAAATACTTTTTAAACGGTTTCTTTCTAGAGGTTTGAATTATGTCCCAAAGCGGGATATTACTCTTGATGATTTAATTACTTGAGCAGTATATAATGAAGTACTCATCTCACAAAATAGAGGTCAATCCAAATTGATTGTTCGAAAATTGAAGTTTCTGATCTTAAAAACAAAATATATAATGATAATTTCAACAAAAGTATATATAACTTGGTCAAAAAGGTAAAGAAAACAATTTAACCATCACTAAAGTAGATAAACGATATATAACAGTAATCATAAAACAAGATGACGTATATCGATAAAGTAGAATCAATCTTCGAAGTGTATAATTTTTTGAAAATTAAAAAGGACTCCGCCGTTTTATACAATCAATTATTAGTTAGAAACACTCTTACCTAGCATTTTAATAAATAATTACAAACTTAAATCCCTCCTCGTCATGAACCCACAATGTCCTAGATTGTCTGCGATGATAAAACGTCATAAAGAAATCCTATCTATTAAACCAGTTGTTAGTTTTACAAATTCTAGCAATTATCCACTATCCAAATCTGTTACTTCTGTAACTACAAAGTAAACTAATTTCATCCGAAAATGCAAACTTACAAATTCTCTTGATCTTGACCAAATTAAAGATAGTCATGTCCACTTGAACTCTAAAATTGTTTCTTTTCATGTTCATAATTTATTTACAGGCATTCCTCCTGTTGATGTGCTAGTGGTATATATCAAATTAATTATGAATTCCAGCATAGAATACAATAAAAAAATCAGAACTAATGAAAGTTTTTGATGTCTGAACATAACTTTTAGCATATTATATTGAACATAACTTTTTAAATTTAATGACAAATTTTACAAACAAAGGGAAGTCCTTGAGATGGGTTCAAATCGGTCTCCCATCTTTGCTGAGCTGTTCATGGATAAGTTAGAATTTCCCCTATTTCATAATTGCAACCCCTTATCAAGAATATCCTATATTATTAGAGAAATGTCGATGTTATCATTTGCTTATGGACAGGTACCTTAAGGCAATTACTAAATTTCATGAATTTATGAATTATTTAATCCAAAAATTAAATTTAAAATGGAAATAGTAATAGAACAAACCATTAACTTTTTGGACTTGGCCATGTGTATAAAAAACAATAAATATGGATTAAAGATACTAAGAAAATCCTCACAAACTGACTTGGTTATCCCTTCATATTTCCATCACACCGTAAAACACAAACTTTCGGCCTTTCACTGTTCGATACATAGATTATTTATTTATTTATTTATTTATTTATTTATGTCAAAAACAGTTAAAAACTGTATGTAACGTGCTAATGGGAGAAGTTAATTTTGTGTACGTTTTCATAATACTGTGATCCCTACACTAAGCCATATACTGTATCATATAAGGATTGTTAAAAAAATATTCGCTCCAATGTAATAAAACCTATTTTCAGGGGTAAATAGATAGTAGATTTGGGATTTTACCCTTCATCACGTCCTTCGAGGAAGAATAATACTTCGTGCTGTGACGACATGGAGAACGATAATTTCAATAATTATATTTCTCACTGAATTCTAGAAGACGTGCACAAATAATGAAGTAACATATATGTCCAGAAGCAAAACAAGGGGCCATCTCAGTATTTGCTCAAGGACCAGGGAAACTGGCCGAAAATTGGATTGACGTGGCGGTCATTGACCCAGAAACTGCAGAACAATACTTGTCACAGATTCTTTAGAATTATAATCCAAATGGTAAATAATACATTAAATATCATTATTGAAATTAATATTACTTTCTTTTTGGATGCTTGGAATAGTCACTAATTGTCACTAGCAGTTATACAGCAGAAACGATTTTACTTAAAATTTAAACTTTTATATAGAATATAATCGTTTAATGTCATCTGGGAAAGTGTTGTAAAACAATGTACTACATATTATATGTGAATTTTGTGTAGTGAGCTGTTGATATAGTAACGTGATGAATATAATTATTTCGTCGAGTGTTTTAGTTGTAGACATCGGCGTTTACTGAAAATATATTCCCTTCCCTAAGTAAGTCTTTTTTTTCAAACACAAATGATTTGTAAATCAAGAGACAATGTAATGGTAAAATTCCTAGATTAATAAAGAGAGGCTCAAAAGAATCACGTGGGTGAGATTTTCTTATCATTGGTACAATTATTTTTTGTAATCAAAAAGTGTGGGAGCTATAAGATGTATTTCTCCAGAATATTATGTCATATGTGAGACGTAAATGTACATTCGTGAAATAAATACAACGATTAGTACGAAGGCTGGCTGAGTTTGAAAGAATTCTGAACGCGTAGCATAATGAACTTAATTTTGTCTTCAATTCATTTAAATGGACGTTTCATTAGAGGTTTCACTGAATTGAGATACCCAAAAATTGTATTATCTTAACATCAGTAAATGGCACACGGTTTATTTTCAATGGGGTACAGAATGTTTACTTGACATAAAAAACCGCATTGAAACAATTTCTTTTCAATTACTATTAATTTATTTTGAAATAAATTTGAAACATCTGAAATTGTACTATTTTCGGTTTCTTTACTGCAAAGAATATTCGTATCATCCGCCAAGAGAACTGTTCTTCCGTTTTGAATCGTCGAGGGCATATCGTTTACGAGTGGAAGGAAGAGAATAGGGCCTAAAATCGATCCCTGCGGGACTCCACATTCAATTGGCAAAGAATGGGAAAGGTGTGTTCGTAATGTTTCATCATTCCAGTAAGGTATTTATACTCCGTGAGATCGTTGTTTAAGGTATGAACATAACCTATCTAGAGCAATACCACGGATTCCATACGAAGGTAATTTTAATTGACTATTCCACTCATGAAATTTCAGCCAATAGCGTGCAAGAACTGGGACCCTACCAGCCAATTAGAGACAACTTTACAATGCATATTTATCAGTTATTGATTATCACCTTCTAGGAGGTGATACATTTTGCGCTTTGTTTTGTGTACAGATAGAGGTTATGTAATTGTCATCTCCAAACGAATGAGGAACACCATTCTTCAATTATTAATAAATTAACACATAGTAGCGCTTCAAATTCAACATCTTCCTTAAAAATAAGCGAAGAAAACACGTTTCCTTCGAAATTAAACTTAAAAGATTGTGTATTCAATAACTGTGTTTTCAAGTAATTTCGCTCTTAGTTTGTCTTATGTTTATTTTGTTGTTTATAATTACCCTTATGTATATATTTCTGTTCGGTGAAAAAATATTTGAATAAAACAATATTATTTATTAATAATACATTATATTTATGAAATTTTATTCGTGAAATAGTCTTAGCAAATTTCACTCGTGGTTTGGAAATTGTATATAAATCCCCTCCACGCTTCGCGAGTCGGGGATTTATTGACAATTTCCAAACCACTCGTGGAATTACCTTTGAAAAACGTTATGACGTCAAAAGATTTTGAAGATCTAAAAATATTCCAATATGTGCTTCGTTTTGATCCAGTGATGAAGCGACATTTTCAAGAAAAGAAAATATGGCTGTCCCCGTAGGTTTTGGTTTTTCGAAATTCATGTTAATAATCTAAAAATGCGTTGTGTTTACTGAAAACTGCTTCCACTCGTACGTAAAAATGTCTCTCTAATAATTTAAAAAAAGTGGAGAAAGAGAAATTGGCCGATAATTTTGAATTTAATTTTTGTTACCCTTTTTGAAGAGCAGCTTAGTTTTAGTGGTTTTAAAAATATCTAGAACAGTTCCGGTGCATTAGGATGCATTAAATATGTGAGTTATGGGCTGTATAATAGCAGGCGCACACGTCTTTAACAAACAATATGGAAATTTCTCTGAACTGGCCGAATATTTATTTTTTACCGATTATTTTGAGAATTTTATACGAAGAAGTTTCAGAAACGAACATTCTAATATTTGCGGAAATGTTCTTGAGAATGCATTACAACATTATTTAGGGCAGTTAAATAAAAATCAGAGAATAAGACATTAATCAATTTAGGCGTTTTAAAATTCACAATGTTTATAACATCATACAATCACTCAATCTTCAAAACAACATAACCCCAATAGATAATTGTTATAAAATTATTCTTTAACAAACCATTGCATTTCATTACCCTATTACCCCTGGTCTAAAATAATTTCAACTGTTTTGAAATATTTTATTGTTATTAAATTTTTCGTCACCATACATAATTAAAATGAAGGAAATTGTACATTAATTAAATCACGTAATATAAAATGCGAATTAACAAAAAATAAAGATACTTTCATGACTAAAATATTTACTTTTATTTCTGTAAAATCCCATTAGTTCATGTTCAGTTTACACTATTGCTTGACAGTTCCTTATTTGCTTTCTAATAGATAAGGTAATTTACTCTATTTAATTTCCACAGAGCTGCAATTTTGATTTATAGAAAATGTTACAATTAAAATCAGAAACAAAAAAGAAAATACATTCTTACGCTCAGACAAAAGTTAAGTTCATCAGCTACATTCATTGTTATGTAAATGGAAATAAGAGAAGACTACAATTTCTTCATTACTATTTAATGACTTTGAAGTATTTTCTTTCTTTCTTTCTTTCTTTCTTTCTTTCTTTCTTTCTTTCTTTCTTTCTTTCTTTCTTTCTTTCTTTCTTTCTTTCTTTCTTTCTTTCTTTCAGGAAAAAATATTTTCATTACGGTTTTTCATAATAAAGTGCACATTAGTCAAAAAATTGCACTTGGAAACATATTGACAAATTTTTCTTACTTTTTATTGTTAATTTCTTTATCATTTTCAAGTGGTCTTCCCTGCTCTAATTTTTTAACACTCTTTGACATTGCATGTTGTGACTGATGCTTTTGTAGAGAGACTGTAACTGTTTTCAAATGCTTTCATTTCTATTATAACACAATTTCCCAAAAATATGGTCATCCAATTGTTATTTTAATTACAAATCGTTGTTTGCCATACTTAAATGTTATTATTTATTATAACCACGTTTTTCATCATGATTTTTCATCACTTCCACAATGTTAATTTTGATTTCTTTCGCATAATTTAAGAATTTTGTGTTAAAATATCACCCGAAAAAGACACCAAAATAGTTTTCTAAACGTTCTGGAATGAAATATTGCGCATTTGAATTAGGCTATTTTTGTTTGATTTACCTAGTTTGGTAATTGTTTTCTTTTCAAAAATTAGTTAATAAAGTCTGCTTATTGGTCGTAAAACTAATAATTATAATCTCAGTTATACAAAAGTTAAAACACATTATTTAATTTTTTTAACATTTCTATTTGCGCTCACCAACTTCGAGTGAAACTATCGATGCTCTTCTTGTCATCGAAATAATACAATTGATGAACTTCTATTAACTTACACAATTCATTAATTCACGAAATGTAGTACCTTCCATTTAAAACGGCCGTACTTCTGCCCAGCAAAATCAACAACCTCCCATTGTTTTCTTTGGTTTTAGCAACCAACGTACGTTTCACGAACATTACAAAATACCTTTAATTATGTATTAAATACAAAATGATCCCAATTCTCTACACTATCCTAATGAGAAGTGCGACTATTCTATTAGTGTGCCGTGATCGTCGAAAATCTGCTCGGCCGACGGATCCTCACTCGCCGGGGAACGGAGCGCTGAACGCCCCTGGAAACGCTGCTCAAGGCCTCGCCCTGCAAAAGGCATATGCACTCTCTGTGCTTTCCACTCTTGTTGAATAGTCGGCTTGTGATGGCTCATTCGAAGTTCACTCTCAAACAGAAAGTGTTTGTGTATGAAACATACGCAAAACGTGTCAAACCGTTATGTGCATCGTATCGTGGAGCCTTTCTTCCAATACTGACAAATGAAGAGCGTAATGACGGTCATTTTCAACTGGACTCCGCAACCGCACACACTACTTCATGTTCCTTAAGGGTTTACAAACCGTTTATGGAGACAGAATCATCACACGTAGTTTGTGGCCTGCACGCTCTCCTGAACTGAATCCATGCGATTTCTTTCTTTGGGGATTGCAGAGAGATCGCGTGTACGCGACTAATACCCACACGGAAGAATTACGGCGCAATATACAAGAACACATCTCTGCAATACCTCGAGAACGTTCTTTACCGAGTGAACCAGAACCTGTGTAGACGTCAAGTATGCATCAGAGTCAATGGTGAGTAGTTCCAGCAGCTACTTAAACGTGAGTACAATTTAAACATTCCGGTAGTGAAAAGCGACTGTCTCCCTTCGGCAATTCTACCGGCCGCCCTGTCTCGACTTCCCCGGCATCCGTGGCCTTGTTCGCCGAGGCCAAATCAACAAAAATACCTATTTTGACTAGGAGTCGTAACAATATTACATAAACTTATAAAACCTGCAGGGGGTTAATAATTTATTGCCAATGAACGAGTGGGAAATTTCACAAAACAAAGTAAGAAATGTGTCATATGCTCCAGATTGTTCCACAAGTACAAAAAATCCCATTGACTATATCAAAACGTGACCTGTCTAGCACCACAGTACATGGGAAATATCTAATAAAAAGGGGAAACTGCTATATGTAAAACTATATATATATATATATATATATATATATATATATATATATATATATATATAACTTCGTTATATTACATTTTTTACCCCATGTTCATTGGCAAAAAGTGATCATGTTCAATCCCTCTACATGCCTAGAATTTTTTACCGTTTATTTTGAGACATCTGTACAAGATGTGCTCGATAGTGATGAATGTCATAGTTAACTATTTTGTGAGGAGTGGGAGAAAGTTACCAGAACGCAAGCGCAAACCAGGAGCCACGAATCTTGTGGCGATCTATAGGTTGTCGCAGCTTGTATGGCGGCGTGACGGTATGTGGAAAGATGAGGTGGTATGTGGTGAGTATGATTTGGTTTATTGAAATTGAATGAGATGTGCGGTGATGAGCACTGCGCGGTGAGACGGGATGAGGCGAAGCGGCATGGAGCCGCGAGAGGTGGGAGTAGCGGGGGAGCAGCGGGGAGAAGCGGCATGGCAGTAGCGGGAGAAGGGGAGAGTAGCGGGGAGAGGAAGGGAGAGTAGCGGGAGAGTAGCGGGGAGAGTAGCGGGGAGAGAAGCGGGAGAGTAGTGGGAGAGTATGGAGAGTAGCGGGAGAGAAGCGGGGAGAGTAGCGGGGAGAGAAGCGGGGAGAGTAGCGGGGAGAGAAGGGGGAGAGTAGCGGGAGAGTAGCGGGGAGAGAAGCGGGGAGAGGAGAGTAGCGGGGAGAGTAGCGGGGAGAGTAGCGGGGAGAGTAGCGGGGAGAGAAGCGGGAAGAGAAGCGGGAAGAGTAGCGGGAAGAGTAGCGTAGCGGGGGAATAGCGGGGGAATAGCGGGGAATAGCGGGGGGAATAGCGGGGGAACAGCGGGCGGGGCCGGGCGGGGCCGGGCGGGGCCGGGCGGGGCCGGGCGGGGCCGGGCGGGGCCGGGCGGGGCCGGGCGGGGCCGGGCGGGGCCGGGCGGGGCCGGGCGGGGTCGGGCGGGGCCGGGCGGGGCCGGGCGGGGCCGGGCGGGGCCGGGCGGGGCCGGGCGGGGCCGGGCGGGGCCGGGCGGGGCCGGGCGGGGCCGGGCGGGGCCGGGCGATCGGCCACCCACGTGACGCGTCCAAAGCGCCCGAAGGCTTCGCTGGAGGCGATAGCAGCCCTCGCCCGCCGCCACCATCGCCCCCACCAGCCACTGGCGCCCTTTGTCTTCGCGCACCAGCAGCCACCGCCGCTGCAAACTGGATTTACGACCAAGATTCTCGCTCACCCTGCGCATACAAGCTGCCCATTGTCCCGTCGCCAGCCTCCCGCCGCCGCGCTGCGCTGCGCTGGGCGATGAAAGGAGCTATGACCGACGAGCGGCCTCGCACTGCGCGGGAAAGTACGCGGGAGGTGGACGCCACTGTAGCATTTGCCTTCGCACCGCATACGGTACGTTCACGCTGCAGATGCCTTGCATCTCGCGGTGGATGGCGACGAATTGATTACTGGCGGCTCTTGCGTGTTTTAGTATCGTTCTTCAATAAAATATTTCACAATATAAATCCAGGTGTCTCAGAATAAATACTATAAATATCTAAAGCATGCAGGGCAGTTGAAGTCGATCACTGCCAATAAATGTGTGGTAGGGACATTTCATGTTAACGTGCTATACAAGTCGTAAGTTATACGTGTGGTATGTCCCTTATTGAGAGGCGACTCATCTTGCACTGATGTCGGCAGGTACATGGGATCTATTTGCGTCAGAACAAGTACCTGTAAAGCATATGTGCCTAATGAGTGTAATGAGTGGCGTACACTTACAAGCATTATACTACCGCACGTGTCAGAGTCCAGTCGAGAGCTTGTCTCGGCTGGGACGGTCCATCGCTGGGTGTTCACCGCCGAAAGACGACGAGGAGGTCGAATTCAGTTTCTCTGTGGAGGAGAATTCTAGCGGCTGACTGCCGTGATCGGTGGTTTTCGGTGGATTCTCCGATCAAAATCAGGCGAATGCCGGAGCAGTACTTTAACAAACGGGCCACGGACCGCGCGCGATCTTTTCGTCCTCTTCCTTGTCCTATCTTCACCCATTACTTACACACACTTACACTAGCATGCACTACACTGCCACGCATGCCGGGAGACCGGTTGGGTACTTAGAACTTATCCCGGCAGGGGAAGTGCCCCGCTGATGGGAGATACCTGGTTGGGGAAAACCTACTCGACGTAGGTTGGCGCCGGAACTCGCCATCCAGTGGGGGAAGATCACCGCTATACCCGATAAAAAACATGCACCACTCTTACGGGACTAATGTCCTCGTTAGTTGAAGTACCTGGAAACACAATCAATCAATCAATCAACGAGTAGGTCGGTACCGGATCTCACGTTCTAGGAGGGAGCATCTAATCCCCTCGTACGTGACATGGACTACATTTACGGAACCAAAGAGTATAGTTCACCCGCCGGATTAGGTGAAACGCAAAGGCGAGTGAAGGGTAGGCGGTGAATGCGCGTGTGAGCAGGCAGGAAGCACAGCCAGGCGGCCGTTGAGCGGTGAATGTCACGCGGTAAAACCGGACGGGCGAATCGGGTATCTTTAACCGCCTTGCAGGCCCTGTTAAACATGACACGCGTAAACACGGAAAACTGTCACGTAGTATTCCGCTCGTAAATGGAACCCTTAAGGGAGGAGTACCCGCTGCAGGGCTCGGAGGAAGCACCGGCCCTTCGCGTTTCGCGGTAAGCCCAGATGGGCAGCGCGGTGGCGAAGGGCCGAGGGCTTTATTTCCATCTCATTAGCACCGATCTTCCTCATCAATAATGCATGGACGGTCGCCGGCCCAGGCGCTTGCTCGCTCTGATGGCTGAGTTACGCCGCCGATCACGAATTCGCAACTTGATTCTCCTTTGCGAAGCTGCCTTTGCGTTGTTTACCCCATTTCTCTCTTTTTACAGTTTTCATAGCATGTTTGATGAAACGCCTAACAATAAGTATTGTTTTAATACCATGCCTGAAGCCTAATTGCCAAATATGTGGAATGGGGATCGAGACTTATTATTTTAAGAGGACATGAGATACACAAATCAAATTTTTACTACTACAAATCACTTCTGCAAGAGATCCTACCTAGTGGCTAATTGACACAAACAAAATATCTGACCTTTTTGATATTGTAACGAGTCATAGTATCTATAAGGTATTTAATGAAAAAAAATATCTTGACGAATTAGAAGATCGTATAATTCAGGGTAAAAGGGAGAAGAAACGTTTTGGGTGGCAAAGTTACATCTTTTGTCCGAGAATCAGATATCGTTGAGGCTTGTGCTTTTTCACAAAATGATTTTGCGATTTTCGCTATCCTATTCCCACAGAAAACAGCGAAATATAGAATATCGTTCTTGGGGGCTAACAAAAGTGCGATCACTTTCAAATCGCCATATTTGCTTTATGAATACTGATGGTATTGTACCTTCGATAACAAAAGTTGCATGATACAGTACGTCTATTTCATATGGGCTGCACGGTCAAGAGGAATAGCTGGTTTCTCATTTCCTATGTGAATAAGGCTGACTTTTAAACCGAGTTTAGAGGAATCTATACACAACCTTCATTTCTTAGAATCATGATGGTCTCGCAAGTACCGAGTACTGCATCAACATCAGTACAATAGATTAGATTGCATTCTTCTGAGAACAGGTGAAGTAAAACAACGGAAGTGTAGAAAAGTTGAGGGGAAGACCGGTTGTCGTGTGTATGGCTGCGCGCAAGTGCTGTTAAAGCTCTTTATTAAATGTTCGTATACAGCTTTAAATTAAACACTTCCTCACGATACGTGCAGTGCTCAGGAGAACAGCCTTTCGCATTGCTTGAATATGACAATTTTTAAGGCAAAGTCTTGAAGCCGAAGTTAGTTCTGGAGAGATCAGTCTATTTGCAGAGATGACCACAGAAGCTGCATCAACAGATACTAACCGCTACATGTATCTCAGTTCAATAGCCATGGTTTAATATTTTCGGTTTTTGTCGGCAATGGAGGCAACTATATTTCGATCTAAAATATTATTATTTATGTTTACACATTGCTGGCTCACAGGAAGACCTGGTTCTCAAATAACAACGAGCTTTTCGCTAAGTGTGAAATTTTCTATTTATTTAAAAATTGAATTTAAAAGGTTCCTGACAATGCGGCCAGTATTTAAGATGGCAGAATTCTGCATTAATTTTAAAAGCCTCAGAATGGTATCAACTTTTTTTGAAGGTTTTCTATGACGTTTATAATAATAATAATAATAATAATTATTATTATTACAATTATTATCGTGTGGGTCATTTCTGATCACGTTACACGACCCGGTTGTCTTCTGAGCCTAGTCATCTAATTTGACTCCAATGGAAGCAAACATCTTATTCTGGGTCTGTTTAGTCAAAAGACCTAAGGCTTCGGTATTACATCTTTCCCATATTTTCTCCTAGTATTCTTCTGACATAACTGCAGGCATTATTATTATTATTATTATTATTATTATTATTATTATTATTATTATTATTATTATTATTCATTTAAAGTTCACTGGTACATAGATTGTAGTCATACAGATACAATACATCAAAGCATGACAACAATAAAAATCAACAGTATGTAATTCTAGAAGTTATAGACTAATACAAAATTTAACATTTATAATATTCATAAATACTAATGTAATTAAAGTAGCAACTAAGCACTCTCATTACTTCCCAGGAATTTTCGGACCAATGTGCATTACAAAGTATGACACATTTCTGGATATTGATTATGGCATTTTTATTTATTTTCAGCGTTTCTAGTGAATTCTTTAAAGTCTTCGGGATGACGCTCGTTGCTGAAAGAACCACGGGAACGGTTTTGATTTCCGAGATGTTCCATTGCTCCTTCACGACATGTGCCAATTCTTTGTACTTCTGGTTCTTCGTATGATATGCTGTAGCGAGATTGCTGGTGTCCACAACTGCCATGTCTACAAACCATACTTTCTTCTCATTTTTATTCCAGAGTGTTATATCCGGTCTGTTATGGTGTACTGTACGGTCCGTCAAAATACTTAGACCCCAGTACAATTTATAGTTATTGTTTTCAAGTACATTCTTAGGGATATACTTGTAGTATGGTGTATCATGGCATGGTGCTAAACCACAGATCATGACGAGTTGGGCGTGTATAATTCGACCCACCATATCATGCCTGTTCTTATACTCCGTTGGGGCGAGTACACTGCATCCTGCTGTAATATGTTGAATGGTCTCGCCGCGTTGGTCACAGGCCCGGCAGTTATCAGAGGTCATCTCTGGATCTTTGATGACATATTTGAGATAGTTTCTGGTTGCAATGACTTGATCTTGAATGGCAACCATGAACCCCTCAGTCTCTGGGTAGAGATATCCAATGCTGAGCCATTTGTACGACATGTCTACGTCTACATTTGGATTGGCTACTTCAGCTGGGTATCTCCCATGGATTGCTTTGTGCTTCCAGAGATCTATCTCTTGTTGAAAAGAGGGCTGTTGAAGTTCTATATTAGCTTGATTGAGACTCAGAGGTGTATAATTGTAGTCCGCTTCAAGTACCACTTTGTGTAGATGAGAAGATAACGCTTTCTTCCTGAAGTATTCTCTCATACTGGTAATCTGTTTTAAATGGAGCGGAGCTTGAAATGGAGGAAATAGCGTCGTATTCTTTGCGAATAGACACTGAGTTGTTGTTTGAGAGTATCTATTACTTCAAATGTATTTTGGTTTTCGTTGTGTTGCGCATGTTTGCAGTATTTCCTTCTGATTCTCGATACTTTCCTTCTGATGCGCGTCTTTTTGCTTCCTTACGGAAAGGCTTCGATAATGGCAATGTCAGATCTGACTTGTTTTATTCTTCCCTCCAGCCGTCTCTTCCAGGGTGGTGTGTAGTCTTTTCGATGGCTATATGGCTGTTGGGATTGTAGGATTTTTCCCCCACTTAACTTCACAATTGCTAGCGATGTGCAGTAGATAATTGAGTCTAGTTGTTCATAGGTCGTAATTTGTCTGACTTCATTGACAAGTATTTCTTCATTTGCTAACTTAGTTAAGGTTGCCAGTATTTTTGAATTGTGTTGCCTAGGTATTTTAGGTCTAAAATGAGGAGCAAATCCCCAGTATCTGGCTTTTTCATGCTCATATTGTTGTTTAAGTTGGTTAACTAAGTTGGTTATAGACCTATCTGATTTCTGTGTCACTAAGTTGGGTTCCAGATCTTGTATTGGTAGTTCAGAGGTTGCTCTAGCTGATTCTGGAATTTCTGAAATCTCATGCTGTTGTATTTCTGACTGAACTTCAGCCTCAATTTCCCGTATTCGACTATGCGAGACATATTTTTCTGACCTATAGATTAATGCTTTTCGGTCGGCTATGTTTTGTTCCGTAAGATGGGAGAGATGTGGGAATTGTTGCAAAAAGTTTCTGTAAAGTTCCTGCCGGTAACCTACACAATTTGTTCCCCAACTGGTAACACAGAGATAAATTCTGACTATTGTTTCATTCATGTCAGCTGTCCATTGTATCCTCCGTCGTGGCAGGCCTGCTTGAGTGGTCCCGAGTATTGTCCGGGAAGCACTGTCGGCAGGTGCAGCTAATTGTTCTTGATTGCTGCGTTCATTGGCTATAGTGCTTTCGGGTAGCCCGGTGTGTACCCGCCTATTCAGTAACACACCACCAGTGGCTTGCATGCTGTCACGGTCAGCACTGGCTCCAACCGCGCCCTGACGATCCCCAGGCAGCGACTCATTTTCCGAGGCTCTATGACTAGAATTTTGCATCTCCATTTTCTATGGGTTTGGTTGGTGATGGGGCTGCCACTTCTAAGCCTCCAACCTTGCTTTCCTATGTACTACCCCGTAGGGAGGGCCCAACTGTAGCCTTGCTTACTCAGGCTTTGGAAGCCGCTGTTGACCCTCAGAATGGTTCTTCCACCGCCTTCCTAGGTCCAGATCCAGTTGAGTGATCAGTACCATCCTGATAGGCCTTTTCTGGAATTACCTTCTAGTGGCCCCATCAGAACCTCTATCTCTCATCAGTTCGGCAGGCCACTCCGCCGAAGGGGCTGGTTACCACAACCTTGGAGTGGGTATCCGCCTTAACAGGGCTCCCCGCGAGAAGGGTGAGAATGGAGTTGGGTGCGAGAGAGGTTTTTGTCTGACACATCGCACCCCTTGAGCCCCTCATTATTATTATTATTATTATTATTATTATTATTATTATTATTATTATTATTATTATTATTATTATTATTATTATTATTATTATTATTATTATTATGGCGACTGCCATAAGGCAACGGTGGAATTGGTTGAGGTTTATATTCCAATTTATAATATCACTGATTTTATCTCTACTCTATCGAAATAAATGCGCAACAACCGCTTGTTTCTCACTTTGAAAATAAACATTTGCGTATCAGTTTTTACGCGAGCGTGCGTGTAATTAGCAATAAATAAAACAACGATATCGTACTCATCGTGGCCGCAGAGAAGGGTCCACAAAGGCTATAATTACAATACAGTGTTTTTTGAGGGTTTATTTTGACAAGTTTAACATGATTGTACACCATTTTTGTGTTATATTAATTACTGTTCGCTTTATTAAATTATTATTGATACCTGCGAGAGGGAGGTAATTCTTTTGAAAAAATTGTAACAAACACATTTAGAGAAATAGTATGTAATTAAAAAATGCATTATAATTGTCTCCTAATTGCTCCTCCAAGTTATTCGTAATTTGCAAAACAGGTTTCTAGACATCCAGAGATTTTTCAGAGTTTCGCAGAATTTCTTTAGGAGACAAGAACAAACAGCGTACAAGAACAACCCAGGACCGGGAACCTCTAGGTTCGAGTCCCGACGGTGGCAGGATTTTCGACACTGTCAGCTAGATCGAATTCAGTCGCTGTCTGGAGGAGAGTTCTAGCGGCCGGCTGCTCTGATCGGTAGTTTTCCGTGGTTTCTCCGATCAGCACCAGGCGAATGCCGGAGCAGTACCCTACCAAACGGGCCACTGATTACGCGCGATCTCTCCTTCTCCTTCCTTGTCGTATCCTCACCCCTTTCTAGCACTTACTCTTACACGCACAACACGCCCACTGTCAGGGTGGTGGAGCTTGTCCCGGTTGGGGCGGCGCCCCGCTGGTGGGAGATACCTGGTTAGAAAAAACGGCTAGCCGAGAGGACGCTCTGCGCCAAATCGCGCCAACCAGCGGAGGCAGATCACCGGCACCTCTCACAAAAACATGCCCTGTACTTACCGGACTAATGACCATAGCAGTTGACACACCCGGAATCACTAATCAATCAATCAAAAGCTAGAACAAATTTTAGTGCTTCGAGTCTCCTTACACATTTACAAGTTGTAACTTGATGAACTTAAATGCGAAACTGTTAATTATTGTAAAGACGAAAATGCCTATGCAAAAGTATTTCAAATTTACATAAATTGAGAAGGCCAGAAAAATTAAGAAATCGCATATTTTGGAACTGTCGGAACTGTCAAGTTATGAAATAAATAGACAAAATTGCAGACCTATAACTGCTCAAAGCTTTGAAATTGATCACATTTATTGGACTTAAATATTTTACCATTACAAGTAAACATTAAAATTTTAATATCACACTGGGCGAGTAATCCCAAATTAGGGTCAAACTACTGTTGATTCAAAAGAGTTTTACTGCATGCACAAAATTTACTCACAGCTACGTACGTCGAATGCGAAACTCATTACCTAAACACATTCTCCGTCTTTAGTATTTGGACCACGCACCCGAATTACCTAATGGAACATTGCTTTCGAACCTATTTACGCCGAATGCTGTGCTAATGAGTCGGTAAATGAACTTCTCCTAAATGCATCAGTCAATCTACCACAGGGCAGCCCAAATGCAAGAATTGGACCTCGAGTGCTCGAGATGGCATGCTGCAGTTGCCATGTAACCCACTAGACTACCTCACTAGATTACAGCTCGACCGGGAGCGGTGGCTCAGTGCATCAACTGATGTCACTGGAGCCTCTGACCGGGAGGACGTAGGTTCGAGTCCCGACGGCGGCAGACTTTTCGACACTAGCTTATCAGCTAGGTCGGATTCAGTCGCTGTCTGGAGAAGAATATTAGAGGCCGGCTGCTTCGATCGGTAGGTCCGTGGTTTCTCCGATCAGCACCAGACGAATGCCGGAGCAGTACCCTAATAAACGGGCCACGGATCGTGCGCGATCTGTCCTTCCTCTTCCTTGTCTTATCCATTACACACACACTTACACTAACATGCACTACACTACCACAGATGATTTCCCGGTGATGGGAGATAATTGGTTGGGGAAAACCCCGCTAGTCGACGAAAGATCAACGCCAGAACTCGCCATCCAGTGGAGGAAGATCACCACTGCCTCCCGATATTGATTTCTTCGTGTTTCCAGGCTCGTCAACATCTCTGTTCATTAGTCCCGTTAGTGTAGTGCATGTTTTTCTAGGGAGATTGCGGTGATCTTCCCCCAGATCGGATGCGAGATCCGGCACCGACCTACCGTCGGCTTGTGGGGTTTCCCCCTAACCAGGACTCTCCCACCAGCGGGGCACCACCCCAGCCGGGAGAAGCTCTAAGCTCCCGACCGGTCTCCCTGAATATGTGGTAGTGTAAGTGTGTGTGTAAGGGGAGAGGATAGGACAAGGAAGGGGAAGGACAGATCGCGTGCAGTCCGTGACCCGTTTGGTAGGGAACTGCTCCGGCATTCGCCTGGATCAGATTTGCTTGACATCAGTTGATGCACTGAGCTACTACTACCGGTCTTCCCGATAAAAAAACATGCACTAAACTAACGGGACTAATGACCTGGGTAGTTTACGCATCCAGAATCACTAATCAATCAATGAATCAACGCCCAATCGCCCTCTACCGGGTCTCTGACTCGACCAGCAGCGGTTGGACACGCAGTCAAGTGCTGGACCAGGGAACGGAAAGCGGCCAGTCTTTGAGCAATTGACTTTTTTGTTGTTTTTTGTTATTTAAGGTTGGATTAACATCTAAGTCATTAGTGACCACTACTGGAGTTAACGTTATGGTAACTGTGAAGATGAAACGAAATGGTGATAAGGGGTGAAAGGACGAACACAAATACAACCATGCCCGAGTCGGGATTCGAACCCGTGACCCTTCGCTCCGAGATCGCTACGACACTACTGACTTAGAGATCTCGGCCACCGGCGAGCAATTGAGTTTGTTGACACAACGAAATAGAAATAGATTGAAAGTGGTAACAATTTATTTTCAAGGAAAATGATAGGAACTTAAAAATACGAACTTCCTTTGCATTAACTACTTTCGACTAATGAGATAATGATTTCATATTTGTACATTTACATATCTGCACATTTTGGACAGGCCTTACTAGCCACATACTATTTTTTGCATTTAGAACAAAGTGTTTTAGTTGTATTTTCACTACACATGTTGATCTAGCATTGTTTAGGACTACTAAACTGGGAAGTTTCAACCTCGATATTTGATGCGCGTTTATTTCATCTTGCTGCTTTTTATAAACTTAACTCTTATGAACGCGCTTCGAGGTATTATGTTGCTAGTTATCATTTGACAAATAGTGCGAACTTTTATCAAACTCGGATCTCACATATTTTAAAAGAAATGTGAGGACCATGATTCGCAGCCTGTATTTTCTACACATCTCGACGATAAAATCAACGTCTTATTTAGTTTTATTGTAGAAATAGTTAGGCACTACAATTGTTTTCCTTTTAGTTTCGTCAATCGAAACATTTCTATGCATGAAACTGAGAATCGGGACACTTCTCTTGATAAGTGCAGCATTGTCAGTCTTGTAGAGAATTGGGGACTCTAAATGATGTAAGCATATTTTATAGAAGGAGCGCTTCTATTCTAATCTGCAATACCACTGCTACACTCCTTCAGTTATGAAGCTAGTATATTCGAAATAAAAAGGACACTATGACTTAACATTTCTACCCAAGATAACAAAGGGTTTGAGAAGGCGCATAGCGACCTGCTGACCGAGTGGTGTTCCAGTGAGCCTGGACTCATCTTTTTCAGACAGGGAAAATCGTTGATAACGTACCTAGATTCCGCATCTGCAGCGAGTCAAAATTTTATTCGAATTTTATCTTCTTTGCTGCTCATGTATTGTGTACGTGAACTTCTAGACTTTGAAGGGAATAATTGGTCCTCTACAGTGACATATTCCGATGGCTTATAACATGCAATTCAGTTGCCATATTTCTGAAGCTAAACGGGCTTGCTATGCAGAATTGCTTTTTGCAGTAATTATTTTACCAACCAGGAAATTCTCATTTTTGCAAGTTCGAATTATTCACATTCGACTTATTATTCACGAATTATTATTCACTTCTCCCCATAGCACGGCATACACAGTTTTAACTGTTTTTTGACGTGAAATAAATAAATAAATAAATAAATAGAGGGAGCTGTATCTACGAAGATGATATATAAATATAATGGATAAAGTCGATTTTTTAATCTCCCTGATCTTCCGTTATCAGAATACCTGAAATTTTGTATTTATATTTCTGTATTTCTGTTTTTTATTTTCATGTTATCTCAAACCTTTAGAATTAAGTTATTTTTATTTCAAGTAGTGAAAAATAGGAGATTTTATACATTTAAATATCTTTTATTATTCAATTCCCTGTTAAAATTTGAGAAATGGGGCAATATTTTAATAAATACAAAGAAGGGAGAAAAACTCCTGGATTCTCAAAAAAATAGTCTTTAAAAATAGGGGTGAATTAGCAAGCTTATTCAATAAATTATCCTGTAGGTATTATAATATAATTATTTAGTGACATCATTCTCGCTGATCATTCTCTAATTGATTATTAAATGTACCGAGATTTTATAAGTACGTTATATAAGATCATATATTACAGTTAGTATCTTTATAATTATTATAGTAAAAATTTGAAATTTTGCGCAGATTTTGTGAATAAACAATTCGGAGAAAAATAAATTAGTGGTGTTACAGCAACACATACTTTTCCGAATTATTTGTAATGGTTAGGAAACACAATAGTGCATCTTCTGGATGACTACTATTTCTACAGTATGGAAGAATCTAATTTGGAATTTTTGAATTTTCGAAGATTTTAATGAAAATAGGTTCATACAATATACGTTCAAGAAAACAGAAATAGCTTGTATAATTAAACGACGTCATCCTAATTAGGAAGAGACCACAAATACCGTAGACTAACAGCGTGGCTGGAACTTTTATTCTCGTAACTATGAAAGATAAATATTTTAACTAAAAACGTTTGTGATTTTGGTAATTTTTCCAAGTGCATATGAAACAATTTTTGAGAAAATTCTGAAAATTTCCTAGGGTTGTCGTATAAAGTACCCAGAAAAGTATACAAATGAAATTCAAATTCGAGATGCCATGACATCACCCGGATCGATCAGGAAAATCTCATTTTGGTGATCAATCCTGCGAATGGTTTTGGCACAAGTATTGTTTATGGATAGACGGTTTAAGAGATCTTTTGAATAGAAAACACATTTTAGGTAGAGACCTCTAAAACGTGTATTTCAGGCGAAATATCGCCATCTATTTTTATCAGCATTACCTACCTTTTTCTAAACTACGTACATGAGAATGTAAAAAAGTATAAAAGGATCTGAAACTGTCAGCATGATGCAGTTGTTTCTCGACAACGACGCGAAAGACACGAAATTTGGATTACGATTTCGTGAATTGTACCTTTATGTCCTCGTTTATGCTACACTTCGCGTACCTGAGAAGGCGCAGAGAATGTTCTGAGAACTTCGGTTTAATAGAGCACTTGGAAGAACTTCAACGGCAGCTCAGGAAGAAGCTTAATTCGTGGACCAGGTGCGAAGTGGGAGCAGTTTGAACGGTAAAGGCGGTTCGAGCTAAATGCTCTCGTAAAGTGTAGGTGACGAGGGTATGTGCTTCGCTTTGATATATGGAATTTCTATTGAAATAATAATTACGAGAGAGAGCTTATAATATAAAGGGTGATTCAGTTCTCATTGCTCATACAGGATACGATGACAAGAGTACACTATTATTCATGAGTGCAAAAGGAAATAGTGTAAACCCTATTAAAAATTTAAAAAAATAAATTTTATTGGTAGTTTTTTGCAAAAAAAGTTTGCTCAAATATTACATTAATATTGTTTCCTGTTGCTATTATTGCCTTCTTACCTAATGAATGAGAAAGGAGAGAGAAACAACTATTACTTAAATGTTATTTATATTAGTTCATTATATTTGCGTATGCAGCCAAAATTTCGCATTTTCACCTCGTGTACCAGGGACTCTACAATTGTTGAAATTTGCTATATCTTGCGCTCACGGAAGATAGGCATCTGCGTCGCACGACCTCTGTGACGCGCACAACTTTGCCAGGTTGTACCTTTATTTCAGCTGCTACACTTTCAATGCGCCGAAAAAAGTCATCACGATTTTCGTCTTCGGTAGCATAAACGCGGTGTTTAATTAACCCCAGCTCTAAAAGCCTTGGGAGAACGTGAGTTATAAAATTCAGATACAGAAAGCCTCTTCAACGCTCGGGTACGAAGCGAGGACCGATGGTAGATGCATTCAAGATGCCAACTGACACATTCACTCTTCGTGAGCCACACTGCGTGCAACATGTGGATTTTCCCCGACCCTCACATTCAAATTGTGCGCATTAAATATGCCAGTTCTTGTAAAACACGCTTCTCTTGGCCATGAGCGAAATTCCTGGTGTACTTTGCCTTTACGCAGGAAAAGCCTAGAGAATTGAAAAACGAAGTTATAAGTCTCTACTGGATAAATGTTGCACCCGCTGGAAGTGGACAAGTAGTAATCTCTCCGCATGAATTGTTCGCCATCCGGGGGACTGTGCTGCCTTGACCTCGCGCGCTTTTTGCCTTAGGCTCTCTTCCGGAGCTTCTCGGATAGTATTAGCAACGGAGTTTTCCGGAGAAGTGGCGAGACCTACCACGAGGTGAAACCGCTCCCTTACTTGCCGTAGCCCATGTTACATGAGCACAAGCACACAGTTCAAAGTTTCACGTTAATTATTTACAAAACTAAACGACGAAGAGTATCCAATTTGAGCAAACTCAGTCTGTACATTACATATTGGATAAGGTCACGGCGTATTAGAAATGAGGACTGAATCACTGTATGTATAAATAACAGCGCTGCCCAACATTACACTACCTATATTACATACGATACATTACATTACTACATTACGTATATTATATGTTCGTTTACATCTGGAAAGAGGCGAGGAGGTTGCACGTTGAAATGTATTTTGTAGGGAGGTGAAGGTCAGGGAACTTTGCTTGGGGGTAGCCTGTCGTTAGGATCACTACGAAAATTGTCGAGATCAGTTGTTTCCATTTTGAAAACAAACCTGTAAATTTTTTTTTCCTATGGCTTTTATCCAGCCGACAGCTGGTTGCCCTTTACGCCCCGAAGGGACGCATACTCGACCATACACTAGACAAACTCTTGCGGGCTCCTCTGATCTGGGGTCAGCAGAACGTGAGGCCCTCCGCGACAACACACACACAAAGTTAAGGGACAAACAGCCATGCCCAAGGCGGGACTCGAACCCGCGACCCTTCGGACCGAAGCGCTGAGTCGGTACTCGCTTTTAGCCACCTCGGCCATCCAGGTCGGCACCTGTAGATTTACTAATGCAAAATGTTATTTTGGAGACGATGACCTCACTAACAAATAGTATAAATTAAAAAATTCAAAACATTTGTAGGAATTTCTTGAATCTACCACTCAATCAACTAATCACAGACCCAGCATCATTCTACACAAAAAGCTATCTTTTAGGTGTTTGGGATCCTATTTTAAGATTGCCTTAATCTTGGAGCTACCATGTTCTAGACGTTTTCATTTTCATTGTCCATTAATTTCTTTAACATTGACATTCAGTTACGGAAATAATATGGGAATAACAACATTTCTTTATCTTATATTTTTCTTTAAAGTGAATTTTGTATCACACAAAATGATTTACACCCACATTTATATATCCACTAATTTACTTCACAAATATTTGTCTATTGCTGATTTTACAAATTTTCTTCCCTCAAAAGTGCAGGTAGAAATCAACCAGAGCTAGACTTCTGAATACTTTTTAAAACATTCTAAAACAAAATTATTTCGCCGTGGTAAAAGAAATAAAATAGAAGCAGTGAAGGTAAGATACGTTACGATCCGCCAAATGAGGAACTCTGCATCTCGGTGGTGCCACGGCTCTGCCCAGCCTCCGTCATCGTCGTCGTCATCAACACTTTCTTCGCCGCCTCCGCTGACGTTGGACCGGCCACCGGATAAAGACCGCTCCATAAAAGCGCGCGAACGGGAACGGCAATGCGAAGACGAGGAAGCGAACGGGAACGCCAGGTACGTGCGCTTCACACTAAACGCCAACGGAAAGAGCAACAGTGCTATGAATCTGTAGCGGCAAAAAAGAGAACTTCAAGAAACAGTTGCCGAATCCAAAGCACTTATAGCTACGCTACCATGGAGGAATACAGATTATATAATGGAGGAATATTATAGTCCTCCTTGATACGCTACTCTGTTCTTTCTATGCTTTGTCATCAGTCTGTTTTCCTATGCTGCAAATGAAGGAATTAAGCTAATGAGTAATGAATACTTTAACGAAAGAGTATTAAATAGAAGAAAACCATAAGAATGAATAAAATCAAATACAATTACGAACTTATTAAGAATACAACTAAATAAAATTTTACCAATAAACAAGCAACGCCAATGTACTTTAATGAAACAAAAATATTTTTGCGGAAATTTTAATTGTAAGTATTAAAATGAATAGAAAAAGAAATTGTACTATAATTACTAAAAAGAACTCAAAGAACTCAACCATGACTTACAAAACCCTCCTCTCACCCTAATCTCGCAAATATATGCTCAAACTCAACATCTCCACGCTCAACCTCAATATCTCAATACTCTCTCAATGCCGCTCCAGACCAGTGCTGCGCGCAGATCGCGCACTCGATCAGCTGGAAAGCTTCGCCGCCATTTGCTGTACTTCCATTGGTCGAGAGGCTTCCCGTTCTCGGGCCAAGATAAATGTTGACCATCCTTCCCGTTTTCGACAAGCTCCGCGTTCCCGGCAAGTTATGAACGCCGGTCTGAGATGTACGTCTTTCAACTTCCTTTACGTTCCCGTTCGCGTTGCCATTCGCGTTCATGGACTGTGGTGGAGCGGCCTTAAGAGTTTTTGATTTCCAAACTTTAATCTGATTGTCTATAATAAATGAAACTTTCTTTTAAAATACTAGAACAGATTTTCTTTGCCAACGACAGCATTTCCGTGCGTGCTCAGCACACATCTATGAACTCCTGCAGGTGAACGGCGTTGCGGCATCTATAAACTCCTACAGGCGAAGGGAGTCGCGGCATCAATGAACTCCTGCAGGCGAAGGGCGTCGCGGTATCTATGAACTCCTGCAGGCGAAGGGCGTCGCGGCATCAATGAATTCCTGCAGGCGAAGGGCGTCGCGGCATCAATGAACTCCTGCAGGTGAAGGGCATCGCGGCATCAATGAACTCCTGCAGGCGTAAGGCGTCGCGGCATCTATGAACTCCTGCAGGCGAAGGCCGTCGCGGCATCAATGAACTCCTGCAGGCGAAGGGCGTCGCGGCATCAATGAACTCCTGCAGGTGAAGGGCATCGCGGCATCAATGAACTCCTGCAGGCGTAAGGCGTCGCGGCATCTATGAACTCCTGCAGGCGAAGGCCGTCGCGGCATCAATGAACTCCTGCAGGCGAAGGGCGTCGCGGCATCAATGAACTCCTGCAGGCGAAAGGCGTCGCGGCGTCAATGAACTCCTGCAGGCGAAGGGCGTCGCGACATCAATGAACTCCTGCAGGCGAAGGGCGTCGCGGAATCAATGAACTCCTGCAGGCGAAGGGCGTCGCGGCATCAATGAACTCCTGCATGCGAAGGGCGTCGCGGCATCAATGAACTCCTGCCGGCGAAGGGCGTCGCGGCATCTATAAACGTTTCAACGTTTCTTTCAGGCCTACAGCCTCAAAATTTTAGTTTTGTAAGGCCCTAAAACGCTTTGTTTAGAATTTATTTAACGATAGAGCTTAAAAAAGTAAAAAAAATAAAAAAAATTCCACCTAGTGATGAGAGTTGCGTTTGGCATGAACATTTAGATGCGTTGTTTAAAACAAATCCTTTATAGTTTTAAAGTCAAAGAGTTTTATTCTTAGCGCCTCTGACCGGAAGGTCCTAGGTTACATTCTCCACGGCAGCAGGATTTTCGACACTAGCTTTTCAGCTAGGTCGAATTCAGTCGCTCTCTGGAGGAGAATTCTAGTGGCTGGCTGCTCTGATCGGTGGTTTTCCGTGGTTTCTCCGATCAACACCAGGCGAATGCCGGAGCAGTACCCTAACAAACGGGCCACGGACCGCGCGTAATCTGTCCTCCCTCTTCCTTGTCCTATCCTCTCCCCTTTCGAACACACACTTACAGTAACATACGCTATACTACCACATATTTCGTGAGACCGGTCGGGAGCTTAGAGCTTGTCCCGGCTGAGGCGGTGACCCGCTGGTGGGAGAGTTCTGGTTAAGAGGAAACCCCTGTAGCCGACGGTAGGTCGGCGCCGGATCTCGCCATTCAGCGGAGGACTTCCAGCGCATCTTCCGAGGAAAAACATGCACTACACTTACGGGACTAATGACCTAAGCTGCCGACGCGCCCGGAATCACTGACAACCAACCAACGAATCGACCGCCCCCACTCGGCGCTCCTTCGCCGCTCATCATGTGAATGCTGGACGAGCGTGAATTGCGGTGGTCGCGGTGGGCGTCACCCGGAAAGAAGTGCCCGCTGCCGTTGTGGCGCCAGCGCTGACGGAAAGCACGCGGGGATGGTCGGCGTGGACAGGCGGTCACTCGCCTTGGTCTGCGGGGTTTTCTCTCTTCCTGCCCAACTCACTATCTTCCTTCCCTCACACTCTCCTCCATATCTCTATCCCACTCTCTCACTCACTTTCCTTCCCTCCCTCCCCCTCTCTCTCTTGCTCGCTCTCCCTCTTTCTCTCGCTGTCTCTCCAGACTTCCGTGTAAGCTTTCCTTCCTTTCTCAGTCCCTAGCTTTCCCTATCTACTCTCTCTCTCTCTCTCCCTATACGTCGCTTTTTATCTTCCTCTCTAGCTCCCTCCCTCTTTCATTAACATTCCGTATCGTATTCCCTCCCTGCCTGTTTCTCTCACTCTCTTCACAACTCTACTCACATCCTCACCCTTTTCTCTATCCTCCTGCTTACTACTCTTTCCTCTCTTCTTTCCCCCACTCACTTCTATTCTCTTATTCTTATTCTATCTTATATTCTCTTCTTTTATTCTTCACTTATATTCTCTCTTATTCCATCTTTCTCTCTCTCTCTCTCTCTCACCCTCTCTCTTTCCTTCTTTCTTCCCCTTTCGCTCTCCCCTCTCACTTAGTTTCTTTCTTTTCTCTCACCCTTCCTCTTTTTTTTACTTTCTCGCTACGAAGTAAAGAGAAAGTTATGTAATGCTGCGCGAAAAAACGGCGAATTTTCGGCAGAGAAACTCATTGCTGGGCGCTGGTAACGAAAAAGGGATAATTACAGTTTCTAAATATAGAAAAAAATCCTCTAACACGTGGTGTAGTCAGAATTTGTTTTGTGGGTCTTTGATAACGAAAAATCGAATGACGGCAAAACTCTGTCTGTCTGCTCGTCTGTGAACAACGCTAGCAGCTAAACTGTTCGGCAGGTTTTTCCCAAAATTGATATTCCTCAATTGATCTGGTTGATGTCACGGCCTAATAAGTTTGAAACCGATATTTTAAGTTTGGGGGATACTTTACATGAAGACCCTAGGACATTTTCAAAATGTAAAAGAAATAAATTTTGTTGTTGGATAGTGTGAAGGACGTTCAAGAAAATTGTGCAGATCTCACGTTCGTTGAAAACATTGATTTTTCGAAAATTGCAAAATTTCAATTTTTTTTCGGCGTTTTCCTACAACTGCGGTAGATAGAATTGGGGCCCATACGACTATGGGCCTTTCTTACGGAGAATGTATAAATAATTATAATTTAATCTATATCCAAGCAAATTTTCATGATTTAATCTCTATTTGTAAGGTTGGTATAGCAATAATCCATTACATGAAGAGAGTTCCTCAGATTATTGCACTAGAACTAGTCATTCAAGTTCTACTTTATCCGGCAAAAATTACTGATTTTCGGGTTTTATATGGGTACTTAAAGAAAGAGAGCAAACAATTTTACCAAAACTTTTTCAAGAGTGCACTCTTCAAAAAGTGTCAACAGGAAATGTCGACAAATGTTCACCATAATTCACACAATTTCAATAATAAATATAAAATGTTCTCCAGAAAAAGGGCATATAACACATTTTTTGTTTACGCCACTTGTTTGAAATTAAGGAGAGTTTAATTACGTTTTAAATGAAAGTAAGTTTAAAAATAATTATAATACATTTAAATTATATGTAATTTGCAATTAAATAGACCAGTGTGTAGAATGATATGATTGAAACTTTGCACTGCGTTTTTCTCAAAAAACAGTTCTGGAGTATAGACCCTTCTTTTAGCTACCTCAATTATGAAGACGGAGATTTTTTCCTTAATGAACTCTCTTCCTTAAAGAAAAATTTTAAAATAAGGTCATGTATCATTTTTCGAAAATTTTAGTACTTCTCGCGGGAAAATACGGGTTAGAAGGAATGAAGAAATAATTGTTTTAGCACCACTAGTTCTGTACGTCTTCACCTTCACCCACTCTCCCTTTCTTTGTTTCTTTCTATATCTTCTCATTTATCGTGCTTTCACTTTTAACGATCTTTTGTCTGCTGCCTCGACTTTTCCCATTCTCTTCCACTTTTTACTTTTTCTTGCCTCTTCATCTCACTGTTCCTGTCTCTCCATTTTTCTTGGTGTACTCCTCAGCCTCTCCAATGATTCCTCTCCCTCTTCCGTGCATTTTCTCTTTTCATTCCTTGTTTATTTTTCTTCCTTTTCTTTCCGCATCTACTAACTTCTCTCGTGTTCATTGTACCCTCCCCGTTCTCTTTTATTCTTCTCTTTTTCTATCCAGTCTCTCTCGATACTTCTAATCAAATCATTCTCCTTGCATGCCCGCCTCGCAGACATCTTTCTGGCCTTCTTTAAATATTAAAACATTACTTCTTCTTTCAACAAAAAAATCTATATGAAATTGCTCTATTTTTGCAGAAGGAAAAGTTTTACCTATAATTATATTTTTTCAATGTAAATTAGCACCTAATGTTACATTGGGTGTGGAAAACTTTATTTTAATACAGATGTGCTGAAGAATACTAAAATAACAAATTGCCGCGTGTCATAGAAGGTAAAGTTTACATGAGCAATTCTCTACTTTGAATTTCTCATCTCAGTGAGGGCTATCGATAACGTATTACTTGGTAGAAGTACAAAAAAAGGCAATATCACGATATGAAAGAAATAAAGCTCACAAGTACGTCAATATCCGATTTATGATGACACACTTTGTCCCTTCGCTCTTGCCAGTGGTCTTTCACTCTACAATGGGCTCCACGTAGTGAAAAATTGGTTCGCTTTTTGTTCGCTCAGATTTTTTTCCACATTAAAGTCGTCTTTTTTTGCGCGCCACCCGACACCTCCTTTGTGTCTGAAAGCCCTTTGAGTCGCTATCATTAGCACTGAGATACCCATCTCTTCCATGTAACGTCAACGTTTTTACTCCTGATCAATTCAGTGTCGAAGGCAGATGGCCCTTTGCAGAGGGGTCGTTGAGTGGAAACTGGATGGGAATGGGGATCTACAATTATTTATGTAGAAATGACTTCTTGTCTACAACAAGATACGGACAGGCTGAGTTATCGCAGAGTGAGCAATACCGTTATCTCTGCAGCGACTCTGACCGGAAAGATTTAAGGTTCGAATTCCGACGGTGTGGGGTTTTCGATACTATCGATTTCTAGGTCGAATTCAACCGTTTTCTGAAGTACTATTCAAGCGGCCAGCTGCTCTGATGGATAGTTTTACGTGGTTTCATTAATCAATGCAGGGTGAATGCCGGAGCAGTGTTCTAAGAAACAATCCACTGACCACGCGCGATCTTTCCTTCCTCTTCATTGACGTATCCTCTCCCATTACACACCATACACCTACGTTTATTTGCTCTGTACTACCGAGAACCCGAAACAATCAATTACTCTTGACGACAAAATGTCCACTCCAAGATTATTACTATCACCAACCATAAACAGACGCCGTCAATAACTCTCTAACTCATGTGAGAAATATTTTTGAAATGATTTATTTAAGAACAAATTAACACAAATTCTTCATGTAATTGTGACTGCTACGTTCTCACACTTGGAAGGGATGTAAGATAATGTTAAACGTGACTTACGGTGAGGGGAGGATGCAATGTGGATTGAAATACTTCTGAAATAATACTAAATAAGATATATGTGTACTTTGCCATTATGAAGATGTCTGGATCTCCATCCTATTCAATTGCTGTACCGTGTAAATGTGAAGATAAAATGATTGGCAATGGGGAACTAAACTATTACTGCCGATATACGAGTAGAAACGTAAATGTTGCACAGGATATATTAAGAGAGAAAAGAACGTCCGCCCATGCCAGAATTAGGAAAATTTCTGGGAAAGTTTCCATGTAGAAATAAGCAGGGTGAAGCTTAGAGACTAAGCAAATAAGTAAATGTATTATGGGCTTTAACTTGGCACGTGTGTGATATGCAAGGGTGGGGGCAGGGTTGGGGTCGATATTTGTTTTGTTACTGTGTTTGTATTTGTGGCATCAACGTCTAGGTCATTAGCAACCACTACTGGAGTTACCGTAATGGTAACTATGAAGATGAAAGGATACGTTGATAAGCACGAACACAAATACAACAATGTCTGAGGCGGGACTTGAACCTGCGATCCTTCGGTCCCAGCTAACTACGACACTGCTGCCTTAGCTATCTTGGCCAACAGGTCGGCTAGGGAGGGGTGTTGATATTTGAAGTTCTCTTTTTGTATCAAATGCTGTAGATGCTTGAGTTTGGGAGAAAAATGCACTTCACTTTAACATCTGACAAAATTAATTTACTATCTTCTGACGACAGATTTATACCTCTTGTAGTTGATTTACTCAGCAGCTGGTAAATTAATTATATCGTAATCCACTCCGACAACACCATTATCCACTGCCACTGCAACCTACCTACCCAATAGCTATTCTTTCACCGTCAGTGGTATACAATTATCACGTACTAATTATCTTGTTTGCCAACTACCTCCACCGCAATCATCCCCACCACCCTCCATCACCAACATCCCTGTCAGCGCCTTCATCTTCACAAAACATCCTCAGAACCGCCAACCATTTTCACCCACCTCATCCATCATCACCGCCACCATTATAATCATTGTCTGTGCTTCTATAATTGGGTTTTCGTAACGTGGCGGACGACGTTAGGCCATTTTTATACCTCCTGCCTTATAAAATGAATCTTTATAACAGTGATAAGCACATGTTTGAGGCCATGAGTCCCGTTGAGAAAGACGTTCGCGAATGAATTAAAAATATTCATTTTATCAGGTGGGAGGTGTAAAAATGACCTAATGTCATCGGTCATGTTACGGGTTCCCAAGCATACCTCCAACTTCACGTGTCATTTCCACCGCGGCCAGCTGGCGCTCTGGGCAGCGCCATTATCGCTTCGCGAAGCCGAGAGCGCGGGTCTGTTTACCTTCGCGGGGCCGCGTGTTTATATTTGAGCGTCGCAGCCGAGCAGCCGCCGCCGAGTCACAGCGCTGCGTCGCGCGTCCTCCGCGCGCCACTCGCCACGCACTCACGCACTGATCGCAATTGGCCACTCACGCGTCTCAACCGGCAACCCACGCGCTGATCTCGACTGATAACTCACGCACTGATTTCAACTGGTAACTCACGCATCTCAACTGGCAACCCACGCACTGATCAACCGCCGCACTGATCTCAACTGATAACTCACGCAGTGATCCCAACTAGTAACTCAAGCACTGATCTCAACTAATAACTCAATCACTGATCTCAACTTGCAACTCACGTACTGATATCAACTGGAAGCTCACGCACCAAATTCAACTAGTAACTCACGCACTGATCTCAACTACCAGCAATTCACCCACTGAAGCCCACTGGCAACTCACACACTAATCTCAAATTGAAACATTCATCAATACAAATTCGACAATGCAAAACGCCGATCCACAATCCAGAAACACCACCCAATATTGAGAAGTTATTCTGAGAACTTCAAACTGGTGTTTCGCAGCGTACCACTGTTGCATTGCAACGTGATAACTTCTTGAAGGTTCTAGCAAAAGAAGTGCGAGAAATTCTAATATGAAAATCGTAAAATAACGCAATACTCTTTTTCTAAAAAGTGTACATATCCTTTTTTATAGATCTGATTTCTTAGAATATATTTCATTTAACAAAAAATCTCTATCATCAATTTTATACTTTAGCAATAATAATTGTATGTTGCAATTTTCGAAAATACAGAGAGTTCGCCAAAAATGGGACCACAAACACTTTCTTTACCGATCTTTCCTTCATACAAGGAAACAATTTTAAACATTTTTTGAGAAAATATTGGTTTAAAATTGTTTAAAAACTGCGTAAGTACCACGCCAAATCTACATATATTTTCGAAAAATTGAACATGGCCTTATTTGAAGATCATTTTCGAGAATATTTTGAAAATGTCAAGGCTTTATGTAAAGTACCCCCAAAAATCAAAATGTCCGTTTGAAATTCATGGGGCCGCGGCATCACTTAGATCGATCAGGGAATATCGGTTTTGGTGAAACTCCTATTCGTGTTCAACCTTAGCGATTAAACAATAACAGACGGACAGATGTACAGTCGTCAATTAATTTCTCGGAATCATCAACCCGACAAACATTGGTTATAACTACACAAAGAGTCAGAGAAAGTAGTTTACTGTATAAATGATGAAATGTCATCTATTTCTTCAGTACCCGGAGCCCGGCAATAAGAAACTTCTGTAGAAAATTCGCTGTTTTTTCCCCGCAGTATTACATTCTCCGTCTATTACATACTATGAACTTTTTTGTACATACGTATATATATATATATATATATATATATATATATATATATATATATATGTACATGTTATTCCATGTTAGTATAATCCATGTAAATACTAGTCCTGCCATTAACATTTGCTAAAAGTTAAGTAGCACAGTACGAAAAGTCAGGTCACAAAAAGATCAGAATGTGCTACACATTATTGATGTCGATGAAAAGTTAAGGAGCATAGAACAGGTGGACTGCTTATCTCTTGCGAACGAAGCTAGCAAGACAGCTCTTTCATTTTGGCAGTACGTCTCTCGATACGAGCGTTGTTAACCCTACAAGACTTGAGGGGCAAACGTAGCTGTAGCAAGCAGAACTGCCTAACATGAAATACAATAATGGCGATGATGATGACGGTTTCATTTTTTAGTCAATGACCCTGACATACGTCGTAGTTAGTTTTGTCACCCACATACCTCGTGGTTGCAAAAAGAACTTTCGTTTCTCCTAAGCAATAAATGTAGTATTTATCGGAATACAACATAAGTTGTATCTTAAAATTATCCGATATTGACGTAAATTAATTTAATGAGACGGATTAAGTTTTTTTGTGAGCTACGGTCAATTCTTGATCGCAATGACGCTTAAACAGACTATGAGCGAATATTAATTGCCGCGACAATATGCACGACAATATGTGGGTGGTTCGTTATCTTGAGAACACACCTCGTTTCAAGTTAAAGGGCTCATAAACGAGAATCAATTTACTCATGTCGCTGAAGCTTACACACATTCCTGTTGTGAAATTGAAGGAAACGTACACGAGTGTTGCTGTACTCAAAGAGAGAGGTAATCGATTACATGTCATGTTAGGCAGCTTCCTCATATCTTCCAGCAACACGTGGATTGTTAATGCCATCATTACCAACGCAGCATACAGTTCATTCGGGACCCAGTTGTGGACAAGGTCAACTTCGATGACGTGGCATGTTAACCCGTTGGTACACAAAGTGCGCTAGAATCTTCCTCTGAATATCGTGAAGTACATCCCTCTGGTATGCATGACAAAAGAACCTTCACCCCGTTACTCGTGAAAATATGGCTAATCAGATACATTTCAAATCACTTAAAAAAACGAATTTGTAACATAGTTCAATTCAATGACTTCTTCTGTAGCGAAACGTAGAACGTTAGGCCTGCTCTTCCATCAGACTGCGCAATTTTCGCTAGGCTCCTTTCACCAGCTAGCAGGGAAAGACGGTATCACTCCGGTGACGAACAGACGATTTAAATTTCGCACAGATGATTCTTTTAGTGTTGAGGTGTTTTTTTTTTAAATTATCACGCAGTAAATTTAAAACATGGACAAGTCAGATTTACTTTCCAAACGAAGAAAGGCGTATTAAGGAATTTTTGCCCTTAAAAAACTACGGCTTTTTACATACGACAAAAGTTTGATTGTAACCAATGAATAAGTACCGTATATAATTAAAATCTCTGGTTATTACATTTGCCTGGAGCCTACTCTTGTCTTTTTTATCATCCCTTAGAGTTTACTGCCATTTAGGATACTATAACAAATGTATAGTAAAAACTATTTTTTTATTTCTCGATACCCCTTCAAGGATTTTGGCCTATCATCCGGACACTCGCCGTGATACCATTGTCGTTTCTACATGAATGGGATGGATTATATGGGAATGGGGAATCAGCCTATCGCCAATGGATGAGAGAATGTATACTGAATGTCAAACGAGAACTGGGATCCATCGTTTAAAAAATATACTTTTTCGAATTCCACCTGCAATTGATCAGCAGAAACTACGTAAATGGCCGATTAGAGCAACAGACTTCTTGTCACTTAGGCAGTGGCATCTCACGATTAAGGTACACACTGTAGGTCAAAAGTCCACCATAATAATGTCTAAAAGCATTGCCAATTACATTCTTCTTATAGGGCGGGAATGGTCAAGGAGACCAAAAATTTTCACCCAGATGGTGCTTAGAATACCGTAACGAATATCACAGAATTTAGTACGAACACCTATGTTTTAATCTAATTATCACTTGGAATAACTAGCGTGACAAATCTGACATGCGGGGCATTATAGAATTAAACAAAAACAACAAATCTCACCCCTTCAGATGGTCCATTGTGAAACATCATATTTTACTGAATCGTACTAAGATTCGACATTGCAAATATCATGATTGTATGTGTCATAGTTTTTGCTTGTAATTGATATGTATCTGACACTTTTATCTCTTTTCATAATAATCAGTTTAAAATAAAAGAATTTATTTTAAAATATTTTAGATTGTCTTCAGCTGTCGGGCCTGTGCTTTGCTCGCAGAGCTGTGTGTCGCGCCTTTTTATCCTCTCGCATTGCGCTATCAACATTTGTATATCTGGTCCCTATATACGCTAAGCTTTCAAACCACGCGAGGAGCCAGTTTGAGTATTCATCCTCAAACGACTACGTACATTGTCTAAATACAATTAAAATGGGAAATATTTATTTTCCTAGTTTCGGCTTACACCAACACATGTGAATATTTTGTCTAGCACAAAGCGTACTTTAACTTTTAGTTTGCTTGTTTTTACATAAAAAAGTGTATCTTTGTTTTCCTCGAGTTGAATGAGATGAACGTATTGTAAAAATGAAGTTTGTGATTTTAACGTAGATTGTCAGCAATATGTTTGAAAATATAATGGACAGCCGAAATGAAGTTTGCTTTTTGAATGTTAAAATGAACATTTATGTAGAAATCAAGTGCATTCGCAGTTTCAAAACTTATATCCCACTGTCTCATCCATGCGTTCACAGTATTTGAGTCATTAATTTCCATGTTCGTTTGTTCTTGGATACTATAGTTTAGAGCAGAGATTCCCAACCTTTTTCCTTGTACGGGCTCATTTTTAAAGAATTATACACTTCATCAATATTTTCAATACTTTTACATAATATACCGCGAACAACATATTCATACTACAAATATTTCACATGAATGATTTCCAGATAAAGAAAACAAATAGTCAAATAATATTGACATAAGGTTTTTAAAAGTCCTAATAGTATACTATTACTGCTATTTTTGTAATATTACCACTTTTCATTTCACAAATATAAACAAGTTTTCAGAAACCAAATCACACATCCTAATTTCAGAATGTTCAATTTTCATTCATGAGAATGATGCGATTTTCCAAACACAAACAAATTCGTAATTTTGTTATTAAATGTTTTGAAACCATACAATAACAATTAAATAACGACTTCAATCGATGTTTTATCATGAATTAGATATAGGCCTAGATAATACCGATTATTGTTCGGTGAGTATGCAACTAACGACCCTTTTATCATCATTGCCCTCTCGCCACGGCTTCCGTCGCACTTCTCAGACCCTTCACAAACATCTCCGTCACCTGAACCAACCTCGCTTTCTCCTCCACCATTCCTGCCGGCTGCTCTGATCGGTAGTTTTCCGTGATTTCTCCGATCAACACCAGGCGAATACTGAAGCAGTACCCTAACCAACGAGCCACGGACCGCGCGCGATCTTTCTTTCCTCTTCCCTCTCCCCTTACACACATACTTACACTAACATGCACTACACTACCACATACTCCGGGAGACCGGTCGGGAGCTTAGATCGTGTCCCGGCTGGGACGGTGCCCCGCTGGTGGGAGAGTCCTGGTTAGGGGGAAACTCCACTAGCCGGCGGTAGGTCGGCGCCGGATCTCGCCATCCAGCTGGGGAAGACCACCGCCATCTCCCGAGAAACAAACATGCACTACACTAACGGGACAAATGACCAAAGCAGTTGTCGCGCCCGGAAACACAAAAAACAAACAAACAAAACAAATCCTCCACCATTCCAAGATTACGGGGAGAGAAGGAAGGAGACAAGGAGGAAGCAATAGAAAATAGAGAAGCAGAAAAAAGGGGTGGTTGGTTCCTTTTCCTCTGCCTCTATGCCATCCATTCTTCTTCTCCTCCTCTCCTAGTTCTTTTTCTGCTTTCTGCTCTAATTTCACTTTCGACACTTTCACAACTTCTCCTCCGCTACCCCTGTTGTCCTATCGACCTCAATCATCGCCATTCATTCAACTTTCGTCGTCACCGACGGTACCTCCTTCGTCATATACATCTCTACTTTAATTGCCTGTTTGTCCTATTTCTCTTCTTTCTTCCCGCTTGTCAGACTTATCCTCTACCTCTGCTTCTTCTTCTGTTTCCTTCGTTATTTCGTCTTCGGGCACCTCCTTCTCAACTTCTTTCTTCGCTCCCCAACGCAGTACCGTCGCCTCTTAACCACAGTTCTCTCTACTTCTACGACTCCTCCACCATAGAGGAAAGGCAATAATGTCTATACCTCCATCATTACAACCTCCCCTTCCTCTAACCTATCTTCCTGTTGCGGCTTGTCTTTCTCCTTTTCAGCCACACCATTATGCTTTTCTACTTACGTATTTAAAATACATTTTTAAATTTGAACCTGCCTCTAGCATTGGTTGTCGGTGACCTCATCTTAACGGTTTGTTTATGAGTCTACTTTTCAATTTCCTTATATTCATTCAGCTCCTCTTCCTTCTGCTTCTCCATATTCTCTTGCGTCTTCTTTTCCTCCTTGCCTCCTTCCTTCTCTTGCTGTATTCTTCCTTTTCCTTTTTATTGTCCTGGTTCTCATCAACCTTCCCGCTTTCCAAACTATTTTAACGCCATCTTTTTCTACTTTCTCGTCTTACGAAGTTTTTCGTAAGAAGAAAAAGTTGTGTAAACGTGCGTCGGAAAATTGCGAATTTTCGCCAGAAAAACGCTGAAGAAATCTTCTCACTCAAGAAATAACACAACGAACTTCACTACAGCATCTTCACTTAGTTCACGATCAATCTGGCAATTTCCCGTTTTTCATTAGTGTCCTAAACAGTAAATCTCAATACACAGGTAATCAACACACCTTTAAAATATTTTTATTCTTAAAAATAAGTCTGAGGACTAGAGGGTGAGTTTAATATTCCGTCTTTGTAAACAGAAACAAGTAGTTCAAATACTTTGAAACCGAAGCATACCGAAGCTTTTCCTTTTCAACAACTATTCGTATTTTTAATATGCTTGACATCATTAAGGACCTACAATTAAGGGATACATTGCATTGAGAAGCAATTACTGGATTTTAATATTGGAAGTGTTGGTTAGATTCGACAAGAAATTTTTAGTTTTCAAAATATCAGACATTTTAAGAAACTAGGCGCTACATCAATGATACATTTACTCTTTTCTATTGCAATAAACAATTTAAAGAAAAAATTTGGAGCATTTTTCCACAAAATTGTGATAATGACACAGGACAACTTTTCTCTGTTTCCTAGTCTATTTTCTTTCCTACTACATTCTCTCCAACGTGCTTCTCTACTGCCCGAGCAGAGCCTTGCCTCTACTTCCACCGCCCCCCCCTATCGCGGTCGTGTATGTGTGTGGGGGGGGGGAGGAGGGGGGCCTTCGGGCGACGCCGCATCGTCCCCGCGTGATTGCTTTCCGCGACATGAGCCGCCCCCTTTTTTCGAGCCCGCGATTTCACTCGACAGGGCTTCGGCTGATTGCAGGCGGATTTACATAAGGGGAGGCTGGGAGCCGACGCTCGGACAGCCAGCCGCACGAAAATTGCGGGTTGCAGGTAATGGATTCACATTTTTCTCGAGGCTACGCGCGATATAACACCGGGCGATCGCTTTCCTGCGGGAGTGTGGGGAGCGGTGGCGGCACATTGAGGTAAAGACGGCTCCACACATTCGGCTTTCGCCGAGCAGCGAGCTAGTGCAGCTGACGTGTTCGGCGAATGTTCGCTTCCTTTGATGTGTACAAAAGACCGACACGCGGTGCGTAGGGCGAACCCCGAATGTTCGTCACTCGGCAAATAGCAAGCAACTCATCCACACTACTCGAGATTCGGCGATCTGTTCCACGGCTCGCTGTTCGCCGAATAACGAATGCGTGGAGCCGCCTTAAGGTTCAATATATGTTTGCAGCACGAACGAATTGCAATGATCTTAATCAGATGAAGTATATTTCAGTATATACTACAGTATGATGGATTTTAGAATTATTTCCTAATATTTTCAAAGAATGCAAACTTCCATTTCGAGAGACATTTTTTGTGCTATTTAATGTTTGAAACTATGAGTGCTAGAGGTCCTGTGGGTACTTTTTTTAATTTCCCTATTTTGAGAGCGACTTTTAATTTGTATTGCAAACGACGTTGATATTCTAAATGTAAATGTAATACATATGTCAATACCTATTGGTATTGGTACGGATTTAAAAATTCTTTAATTTGTAAAAGAGGGGATTAATTCCGTATTTAAGGAAAAAAACAACAGAAAAGGTAAGTAATCTGATTTCAAAGAAAATTCTGTCTCTATCACCGTCAAACACAAAACTCCCAAATTATGCAAGAATAAATCATTCCTATTTGAACTTTTGAAATAATGTTGGCCTTTCCTCTGTATATTTGGAATCATGTGAATAATACAATCTCAAGTTTTAGATCGTAAATTCGTGCACGCTGTCTATTAGTGCTGTTCCAAAAATTCTTAAGTTAAGTACAAGTGGTGAGGAGGTACACGCAATTTTGTACTCGAAAATCAGGATCCCCTATGGGATAAATGTGACGCATAACTAACTGTCTGATGACAAATTTTTGAGATGCAACTTGGTGACTACGCCAAGCGTAAGATCTAAAACTCATTTTCACGTCGTGAAGGCACTGTGGGCTCTTATGGACAATGTTATTTTTATGGAATAATCTCTTGCACCGGGAGCTCAGTACATAAACTGATATCACTAAAGTGCCTCTGACCGGGAGGTCCGAGGTTCGAGTAACGACGGCGGCAAGATTTTCGACATTTTAGCTGAAAAGCTAGGTCGAATTCAGTCGCTGTCTGGAGGAGAATTCTAGCGGCCGACTGTGTTCGGTAGTTTTCTGTGGTTTATACGATCAACACCAGGCGAATGCCGCAACAGTACCCTAACAAACGGGCCACGGACCGCACGCGATCTTTCCTTTCTCTTCCTTGTTCTATACTCACCCCTTACACACACACACGCACACACTCACTAACATGCAATACACTACTACACATGCCCATGGAGATTGATTGGGGACTTAGAACTTGCCCCGGCTGGGGCGGTGCCCCGCTACCGGGAGATACCTGGTTGAGGAAAACCCCGCTAATCGACGGTAGGTCGCCACCGATCTCGCCATCCGGTGGGGGAAAATCACCGCCACCTCACGATAGAAAACATGCAGTACAGTATGGGACTAATGAACTAGTAGTTGACACGTCCGGAATCTCAATCAATCTCTTACACTGTTGCCAAATCGAGTGAAAAATAGAAAAAAAACATAGTCCTGTAGAGAAAATGACGCAGTCCTGTAGTGAGCACGATGGTAATAATGAAAATGTGTCATTCACTTGCTTTTTTAAATAAAATAATGAAATCTATGGATTTCTGCCAAACCGACTTTTTAAACACATTTTATTCATACAGTTAAAAAAGTCAAACGAATGGTGGATTTATTTTGGAAAAAATCGAAACAATATTTCAGTTACTTCAGCTGCTTTCCTTTCATCAATATGCGAAAATCTGTTTCTTTAAAAAAGTGGATTGTCAACGAAAATGTGTGAATTTTTCATTTGTGCATTAAAATTTATCTCGCAGAGATATTTTCGTTCTTGGAGTTCGATTAAAAACTCCCAGCGACAAACCTTTGGGTAAAATAATTTCATTATTTTCTACCATCACTCGCAGGTCTTCCGATGCATTACTTCTGTGCATTTGATTTTTTTAAGTCGAGCCGCTCGCGACGTGAGGCTCCTCGGAATGCAAGAGTGTAAGCCGTAGGGCTGAAAGGAGGGTTTGTTTAAAGGAAGAGACCACACAAATCAATACTCGAATGATCATAAGAAGCCCTTTTGAGAATTTTATTTTTCTGGATATTCTCGTCAGCCTATTTTTGCTGGTCGATGTGAGTGAAAATGGTGGATGTGCAGTGGTAAAGGAAAGTAATTAGTCAATCTGTAATCATTACACGATTGACTATTACACTGTAAGGGGTCAGTTTTAAGAGATCAAAATGCATCGCAAGGAAAAAGGGTGAAATAATTAAAAGTGGTAAAAAATGTTCAAAATGTTCAAGAACTCAAAAGGAAAACTATCAAAAACGGAGTCAATCCTTTGAATGGATTTTGTAGAGCAACAGACATCAGCAGACATTCCTTCTTTAGAATGAAAACGGATAATGAGTATGGAGAAATACTGACTCCGAGAAGAATAAAGGATAAAATTAACATCACTGAAGGATAAAATCATTAGGGAAATAAAGTACGACGATTTTGTACATACGTCTCAAATGACACGCGTTTCTATTTTAAAATGTTCCTGCAATAAACGTGTGTGTAATGAAAGATTTTAATGATAAACATTTACCAAACTTCAAATATTCTATATTTTATCGCTTATTGATAGAAATGGGATTTGAATTTGAAAAGGGAGAAAAAAGATACAAATGATAGAAAGATTTGATATAATAATGTGCCGATATTCATAGCTACGAGAAATGCGACAGTTTAGAAATGAGATAAGGTACATAATGGATGAAGATGAAAGTTGGATAAATGTTGATAATAGTGTTTCGTTTTTCGCGGAAATTAATTATTAATCAAAATTTGACGGCACAATAAATAATTTAATATTTTGTATATTAGATATTTATTCTAATAAAAATATTACGGCTTTAGTAATAATAATAATAATAATAATAATAATAATAATAATAATAATAATAATAATAATTCTTATTATTATTATTATTAGAGTAGTATCCAAACAAAGGCAAAACTTCATGAAATGATTTTTATTCATTATCCAGGTAGAATAGCCAAAGTTGCGAATAACCCGTAGAGTGTGCCAATTGCGAAGCCGTTTCACCGTAGTCCAGAAGAAGTCCCATACACAGCCGAGTCGTTGAAAATCCACCACTCGCCAGAACCCAGTTGCCAACATCGTCGATATCTGTCTGCCCTGGCGTCGGGTCGGGGCCCTCTTATAGCCCGCTGGGGCTAGCGGCCCGCCGACTAGCTGCGGAGTAGGGGCGGTGGCGAGTACCTACCCGTTTGTTCAGGCGTGACGGCTGCGCGCGGTCAGCCCCAGCCGGCCCGCAACGGTCGCCTTCCTCTCCGGCCGAGGGCGGTGACGCCCCGCTGACGTATCTCGGCGGCGGGTCTTTCAACCGCGCGCGGGCGGTCACGACAATTAGAATTATCATAATTAGTGTGTGAGTAAACATTTTTTTCAGTAGATGCATATACTGAGAAAAGTTGGCGTGATTTTGACGATTCGGGAGCGAGCGGGCAAGCGAAATGTGATGCGTCCGCACGCGCGGGTTCTCCATTAGACCCATTGTGCCCTCACAATGTGAAAAGTGGTGTAGTTGATCCTATCCAGAGATTGTTAAGATTATTTATTTTTTTGGATGTACTTTACATGATGCTCCTGTGTCATTAACACAATTTTGTGGAAAATGACTACACTTTTTTTAAATATTTTTTATTCGAATAGAAAAAAGTGAATGTATAATTGATATAGTCCCTGTCTTGGCGAATCTGACCTATACTTCCAATATTAAAACCCAGTATTTGCTTCTCAATGCAATGTATCCCTGAATTTTAGATCCTTAATGACGTCAAGCACTTTAAAAAATACGAAGAGTTGTTGAGAAGGAAAATCTTCTGTATGCCGTGCATCCTCACTAGTTTCAAAGTATTTGAGCTACTTGTATCTGTTTAGAAATTCGGAATATTAAACCCACCTTCTATTCTTCATAAATATTTTTAAGAAGAAAAATATTTTAAAGTTGTGGTGAGTACCTATTTAATGATATTCACTGTTTAGGACACCAATGAAAAACGGAAAATTGCTAGATTGATCGTCAAATAAGTGAAGATGCTGTAGTGAAGTTCGTTATGTTATATCTTGAGGGATATTGTTAATGCACACAAATAACAATATGTACCAAATACTATTAAACCGTATCCCTCATGGTTTGATTAGGAGCTGTAAACAGAAAAAGTAGTGGTGTTAAAACAGTATTAAAAGCGGGAACGTGAGCGACGAACAGTACAATAACGAGAAAAAGGAAGATGACAGAGAAGAAAGGAGGAAAAGAGGAAGTAGTAGTAGTGGAAGAAGAAGAAGAAGAAGAAGGGAAAGCAGCTGAATGAACATACGGATATTCAAAAGTGTGCTCAGAAATAAATGGTAAAGAAGTTGATGTCAACGACAACCTTTAACCCGCCGTTACTCGCACTATCAAAAAAACCTAACAACTCTGGATTGTTTACAATAGCATTGACATTTTTCAACACTTGAATTTAATGCTCGAGCAATGCCTTCCCGCTTGAATCAGCTCAGAATTCGTTCGCCGCTCTCAACAGTTCTGGGAAGGAAAACGATCCGAGAAGGCGCTGATTTTTGCTGTGCATCGTGTTAGATATTTTCTCTCGCGGCGTTATATTTTGATACGATTATCGCATCTCCTCCCAATTTATTTACTCTGTTTTGTGTCTTGAGTGCTTACATAAAGGTAAGAAAAGTTTTGTGTTCCATCTTGATCGTACATTTTGTACGTGATATCAAAGATAAGATTCATAGATTTAGGGGCGTCACTAGACAATATATTGACATGGTTCGAGGAGGAGGAAGATCAAAATTGTGCTTGCCAGCAACTGAAGAAAGGGAACAACCAAAAAGGAGAAAATTAGACGCGCTTATTGTACGAAGACAAAAAGCAGGTTCACGCAGCATTGCTGCAATATTTGCTTCAAACACTTCTGTAAAGAACACACAAGAAAAACTATTTGTTTACAATGCACGTAGTTCTGAGAAAGCTTATTTTAGTTCATAAATGTCCCTGTATTTTCCAGTTTGTTGAAGTTGTTTTTGATTGTATTCTATTAGTTGCCTTTCTTAAATAAATTTGCTTTATGTAATACTTCACATTATAACTAAATTTTTTATTGAATGCTTATTACTAACAGTTATTATGAGCCTGCATGTCATGTTTATGCATTATTAAATTTATACATGTTATAGAGCTCAATAACGAATCATATCGGAATATTAATGCACGAATTTGATTCACAAACAATAAATACAGCACAAATAGCTGTTAGATAAAATCTAACCCGCGAGTCACCGCGTAACAAAAATATGCACAAGTAAGGGCGGGTTAATGTGCTACAGGCGTGTTCAAATTTAAACATTATTTATTTTACCAAAAACTGGAAGTTATTACGTAACTCTCTCTTTCTCAGAAACTGTTCATCTCATCCTCGTCTAGAAAGGGTCAAGGAGGAGGCGAAGGAGAATCAGTAGAAGAAAGAGGATGTGAGAGAGAAGGAGTAGGTGGAAAAAGGAGGAAGGGAAAAGGAGGTGGATTCCATTTCTTGAACGATGAAAATGACAGAAACGAGGGAAATTAGAAGAAAAGAATGTATAGGAGGAAAACGAAAAAGAACATACGGCTTCGACGGACGTGCAGAAGACGGAGGTGAAGATTGATAAGCATGTGAGAATGGTGGGGAGGAGGAGGAGAATGGCGCGGGTGAAGTGGTAGCAGCAAAGGCTCTGTTATGCTTTCATCGCCTCTCTGGAGCTTGGTCAGTGGCTGGCGCCATCTCACCCATCAGTTGCGGAGGAGGGCGACGTTGTTAAAGCCGAGCGCCCTCTCTACCCACCCACGCAACCGCCCACAACTAGGGGCGTATTTTATACAACCGGTACGTAGATAATTATTGAAGTATTAACTAGCTTACGACTAAAAAATCTTACGTATTTTCTTGTGTTAAAAACTTTAAATTGTAGGTAATGCTGCTGTGTTTACGACACTGACATTATTATATAAATAGATATGAGGCGCGTATTTATTTTTTCAAAAAGCTTTTCAGTCGCATTGCGGCCACCTTCAGTGCGATTCTGAAGTGGATAGGGCCTCGGTACAGACAAACAGACTTTAAATTGTGCAACACATTAACATAGTAAAAACTATTGGTGCTTCAACGGCACATATTTTCTGGTGTTATTTGTAACTGTTATGTAACATTCTAATAGTGTTACGTTACTGTTACGTAATATAACTGTTACATAATAAATTATAATTTAATAGTTTAAATGGTGAAAGTGTGGTCCAAGCTGCAATTCTGTAAAATAAAATGATTTTGCTATGCTTCGTGGCACTCATACATCAGAATATTTTTTTATTTGAGAGTATACTTTTGTTTTACATTTTTCACCAATAATAATTTACACCACAAGGCAAGAAAGTCGACCTTTTCTTGACGAGACTGGAGAGTTCTGTCGAGTCATGAAAAGGGACTTTTGCCGTGTGATGTACAATATTTTATTCTAGGCACTTTTTTATGAATGTTTTCGTGAAATTAAATAATATCACTATCTTGAAATGTAGTGATTATCTCTCGATTATTTTCGAGATGCGAGAGGGATACGAAGTGTCACAGAAAATGTGCTTCTCGAATTCTTCTCTGAAATGAATCAAAAGTACCATCAAAGAGTTCTTTAATAGTTTTCAACTACAATTAATTTAAATAGTTTCAAATATAATATCAATTGATAAGTGCATGTCTTGAATATATTGATGCTTTGTCTTGGAACCATCACTATGTGTCTGGCTGATAGTGGTTTTTTTCTTAGACGAGGACGTGCAACAAGTAAAAACTAAAAGTGCAGTATGCGTTGACAAATGAGTTCTTTAACAGGTTAACTAAGTCACAAAATTTTAATATAATGAAACGCTCCTTGGTTCTTCGTGGACAGCAGTTATATGGTGAAAAAGATGGTGAGAGAGGTGTCAAGAAAAATTCATTACATGACTCTTTCAATAGAATCGTCATGTATTAAACAAATGCAGGACAATAAGCAACAAAAAACGAACAACATTCCATTCGTGTAGAAAAAACAATATTTTAAAACATTAATAGTTTTCGAAGAAGGAATTTTCAGAAAAGCAAGGAAATGTTACATTTGTGGTAACATTTTATGAAAACAAATCATTCGGATGTGATGAATAGATTCTGAGAAAAGGGGGAAGTTATGCAATAAATTTTAGTTTTCTGTAAAATCTATTTTTAATTTTCAACATACCTCTGTTAATCCCTCTAACTTACCAATGGTTTTTGATAACAACCTCACCGTTCTTAGCGTTTCTATTTTTCTGCTGTCGTTCTGAGCAGTTTTTTGAAATTCATTTGTCAGTTTACCTGATATTTAACTTTTAAAGCGTACATTTTCTCAAAAACCTTTACTGTGTTTTGTTTGTTTCTGTATTTAAATGTTTCAAATCACCTCGTTTCCTAAAAAAGAATATTGTAAAATACAACTGTATTTATACCAAAGACCTATTCACAAAATATTTTATGGGAGGGAAATTTCAAATCCCGTTTCCTACATTAATTTTTGGAAATATAATAAAATTTGAAATTAAATATCTTTTCGTAACATATGATTGGATTTATATGCGCTAATACTCTATGAAATATGTATAAACGCCGAAAATATGCACTAAAATACGTTCTAAAGCTAAAGAATATTAACCCTTCATAACACTGTTTCGAATAATGCTTACATACAGTACATTCATCTGTCATTTTGAAAATTGAAAACAACATTAAATTGTGACCTTCGAAGAAGCCACCGGTTATGAAATTGATTGAAATTGTACTTGATTGAATATACTTGAATTAACTGAATGTACTTAAAAAATGTGTATTATTTAAATTTTATTTAGTTTTTATGTCTAGTGAGGTAAACATTCACAATTTAATGGAAAAGAACGTTAATAATATTATCTTTCACTACAAAGTTCGGTTGACCAATCGAATTACGATCTACATAGAAATCATTTATCAAATTAACCGCTCCAGTTATGTAATTAAAAGGGAAATCAACAATGATTTAAAAACTTCACACCTCTCTACGTGAAATGGAAATTCACCCTGTGATAAATTAGCTACGGACAACGATTTCTTCCTTTACTAACGTACCCTGAGCCTCGCAAAGGAGCGAGAACGGACATTATTAATGGCATTTCTCGCGACGGTAATGCGCTTAGTTTTTAAACAAAGTTCTCGTAATAACCACTCCACTTATTTATTACTACCGACAACAGCTGCTCTTGTTATTAGATACATAGCCCTTGATGAACCAATTAAAATGGTATTCTTCATCAGTCAGTTTACAAAATTATCTGCCCTCTCTGAAGACGTGCTTTTGTTAGGATGCTGGGAAATGCGCCATTATTTTTCTCGTGAACCTCTTCTCTGGGGAGAGATTCTGAAGAAAATTCCGGAGGGAAATCTATTATTCATAGGACGTTTTGATGCGGCGTCTTGACTTGCGATGAATAATTTACAGATCTCTGCGGCGTGTTTTCTCCAGAAAAATGTATTTTAAGATCTTTTGCTTTTGTTTTAAGTGACGTTTCGTGGCATGTCTTACGAAGTGGATCTTGTGTTTTTCAGAACTTCATAGGATTACTTATCTTGGATCAAGGTGAAAACCTCCGTTTTGTTTGATAGTTTCACTGTATTTGAAAATTCAAGAAGTTTTTAAAATACGTTCAGTAAATTTAGTTAATGAGTTTTCAAGATAATAAAAATAAAATAATGATAAATATATTCGGTTTACTTTAGAAAAAATATTACAATGGCATCACAATTTTCAAAGAAATTTTTATACGTTTACTTCATTACGAGTACTACAAAGCATCATACTCACAGTAACGTTACACTTTTAAACTATTGAAAACTAATTTGCATTAAAAACACTTTGGTATTCAATTTGCCCTTTTATTCTCGTATTTATGCTAATCGCTTACATCTTTGGAACCGAATTATTTTTGCAGT
>BLKR01009328.1:120000-131287 GCA_011170035.1 Teleogryllus occipitalis
GCCCCAAGGGGCTATTTAGCGGGCCTCCTCGCAGCGAGAGGCCAGTCTGGATCCAGTCAGCGATAGCGGAACCGTGGCGGAGGAGAGCACACGGGAGCAGCGAGAGGCAAGGGCGGTAAACCTATCCCCCACTTTATCTACGCCGTATGGAGACGGCGTGACTCCCGGCCTAGTGGAGGCGCGGGCCCGGAGAGTCTGGATCCGGAGGGCACACGGGAACAGGACCGTGGCGGAGGAAAGCACGGGAGCAGGACCGTGGCAGTGGAGCGCACACGGGAGCAGGACCGTGGCAGTGGAGTGCACACGGGAGCAGGACCGTGGCAGTGGAGCGCACACGGGAGCAGGACCGTGGCGGAGGAGTGCTCACGGGAGCAGGACCGTGGCAGTGGAGTGCACACGGGAGTAGGACCGTGGCAGGGGAACGCACACGGGAGCAGGACCGTGGCGGAGGAAAGCACGGGAGCAGGACCGTGGCTGTGGAGTGCACACGGGAGTAGGACCGTGGCAGGGGAACGCACACGGGAGCAGGACCGTGGCGGAGGAAAGCAAGACGCGACGTCAGCCGAGAAGACAGTCTTGCAATTTTGGCAGTTGAATCACTACTGTAAAAAGATCAATAAATTGTTATCGTTGACACGTGTCTTTTTGTGTACATAACAGTTCTGAGTTGAACGAAGTTAACGTGCGCGAAGCGTCAGCCTGCGCGATGCGTTAGCATGCTTTACGAGTGCGAATTGAGCAGCCAATTTATCACGTTGCCGAAAATGATGAAACATTCTCATTTGCTACTACCTCTATATGTTTTGATGTTTTTATAAAAGTTATTGTTATGAGGTTGCTTTGCTGTCTTAAGGCGACGCCCCATCATGTCTCCATTCTCCGTGGTTCCCAGAACGTACGTTTGGGACTTTTTTCACAGACATGGGGTCTTATCACAATTTGCGAATGGGATTATGTGAGCATGGAAAGTCAGCCCATCCCAGAAGCGCAAACGCCTTCACGCACTTAGGTTTGAGTTCGATCCCCGCCCAATCCCCGTGAAATTTGTGGTGGAGGAAAACGATATCTCGGGAGATTTTTCCCTTTCCCTTCCTCTCGCACGAGGACTTCTCCGCCACCATTCACATAATCTTCAACACTCTTGTATTCAAATAATCATCATTCGTATGCCTCAATGTCCTTAGTAGTTGAAAAACTTCTGATCATAAATAACAGCCATCTACTCAGCTTTTATAAAAAAACTGAACCCTAGTACAGTACATTAACTGATGTCTCTGCAGCGCCTTTGACATGGAGGTCCTAGGTTCGAGTGCTGACGGCGGTAGGATTTTCGACACTATCTTTTCAGCTAGGGCGAATTCAGTCGCTGTCTGGAGGAGAATTCTAGGGGCCAGCTGCTCTGATCGGTAGTTTTCTGTGATTTCTCCGATCAACACCAGGTGAATGCCGGAGCAGTACCCTAACAAACGGGCCACGGACTGCGCGCGATCTGTTCTTCCTCTTCCTTGTCCTATCCTCTCCACTTACACACACGTACACTAACATGCACTATACTATTCACATATACACATATTCCGGGACACCGGTCGGGATCTTAGAGCTTGTCCCGGCTGGGGTGGTGCCCCGCTGGTGGGAGCGTCCTGGTTAGGGGGAGAACCCCCTAGCCGACGGTAGGTCTCGCCATCCAAATCGCCGGATCTCGCCATCCAACGGGGGAAGATCACCGCCATCTCAAGAGAAAAAAACATGCAATACACTAACGGGACTAATGACCAAAGCAGTTGACGCGCCCGGAAACACGAAAAAATCAATCAATCTGCAAGCTAGTTTCTCCCAACTACGAATTTTCTGTTGCGGTCTCACTTCATAGGTGAAGGTACCTGGTGATGAATGTGCACCTAAAAGCGAAATATTTGAATGACTAAGTGGGAAGATCTTACGTTTAAGGCGCATGCAACGGAACTTTCACGGAGACCGGGCAAGGGGATACGAGGACCCTTCTCGCGAGACAAAAAGGGCGAGTGAAGGGCGGAACGCAAAAGGCCTCTTGCGGGAGGCATCTCCAACAAACATTAAATTGCGCGCGAGAAATTAGCCTCGTTAAGTTCGAATTAAATGAAGTAGAGGGTCGCCCCCTGCACTGTAAAAATAACAGGGAGGAGCAGGTAATGAAAAGTAGATTAGCCAGGGCGTTGTCCGCGTCGGCACCGAGACAACAGAGAAGCATCTCGGAAGATAACATGCGTCGTCACTTCGGGGTTTAGTTTTTACTACAGTTGTCCCTATGAAAACACTTATAGTGATATGTTAAACTTTGTTGAGAGCTTATAAAGACTAATGAATGGGCAAAACGAATAATCTACTGTTTATTGCGAGAATAAAATGTTTTATACTAATAACTATTATATTTTTCTTATATATTTATGAGATAAATTTGGAATTTATAAATATTAATATGACAATGGAAGTATACGAAAAAAAAGAAGAAATGAACTGATTCTTTGGGGATACATTGACGCTAGAGAACATTATGACATTCAGTTGTTACTTAACGGTTATAAAGAAAGGCGCCGTCATAAGCCAATGGAGGGAACGGTCCTCTGATACACTGCACATATAAGACCTACCAAAATGAACGCCAGGGTCATCTGCTTTCTGTAAAGGTATATTGAAGTGAGTGTATGACCAAGGGTGGATCATTGGGGGCGGAGATGGGGCGTTTGCTCCCCCTTAAATGAATTTTACTTTTCTCGCACTTACTAACGTAAGAAGAGTCCAAATGTTTTTTTAATAAATTTTGCTGAATAGTGCAAAGGACGTTTAAGTGTGGTACAGGTGTAATTTTTGTTAAAACCCCTGATTTTTCAAAAACTGAAAAAAATGTAAAACTGCAATGTTGATGGTAAAGAGTTTTTCCTCAAAGTCTGTTGTACAAAATTAGCTCTTTAAAAAAAGAGATCGTGTACAATGTTTTTGAAAAAACAGTATTTTTGCGTAATTTGCGTTTGAAATTTGCGCATTTTTTCCTCAAAAATCGTTTCTAATATTTTCTTTAAATTTTCTCCTCTTCTGTAATAAGGGACGGTAAAACAAACGGTGCTAGACCTATTTTCGGGTATTGCTAGTCCCATTTTTGGGTATGATTTTTACAGCGTAACTTCTAAGCCGAGAGCCATTACTTCCGTTTGCGATGAATTTCGCTGCAGTACTCTTTTTTGTAAATTATTCCCCAGAATGCCCGGTAAGGAATGTTACATTTAATATTATCTGATTCCTAAAAATATTTACTGCGTATTGAATAAAAGAAAAGTTATATTAACCGTATAACTTTTTCAAAAACAACAACAAAAAACAACAAACAAACTAGAAACCTATGCCCGCGAAAGTTTTTTCATAAGATCCAATACTAATTTAACATTATTTTATTAAAAAATTAGGCTGGTAAGGGCCAAATTGTTTCTTACAGTCTGGACGAATAGAAAATTAACATTCATTGAAAGTATTTTTGGTCATAATTTACCCTGGTCGATCTAACGAACATACTAATTTAAAGTTTTATTTTCCTGTGCTTCATTTGAGGCGGTGTCAATTTATAAAAAGCCGGTACTATATTAACTTAATATTACCAATCGTAGAATATTAGTACTTTAATTAGTTTATTATTATTATTAGAATTGTTAATATACTATGACAGATAAAAAGTTGAAATCTGAATACAGATGGAAATACGTGTTTTTCCCAAGAATAGATATTATTCGCCAAGCAAATGCATAGTTTTGGCAACGCTGCACTGGCAACAGTGCGTTGCCCGTTTCTTGGTTGAAGTACACGTTTCCAAATAATAGCTGAGGAGTTAGTAGTGCAGAAAATCCAATATTTCAATACTACGTAGCTGTTTCCAATAACGAGTGAAATATGTGCTGTTGTAGCACCACTAGTTTTCTAAAAATGTATACCAATTTGTACGTTTCATTATAACATTATTAGTTTTGTTCTGTGGACCCCCCCCCCAAAAAAAATGCATTCGCCCTCCCCCTGAAATTTTTTAGAACCGCCCTTGCGTATGACCATACACTATGTAAGAGTATTACCTGGGTGTCATATTCGATGCACAGAGTTGCCTTGTTACTGACCCTGCGCGTCGGAATTTACACACACACGCGCACAGCAAATAACGTTCGTCCGTGAAAACACCTCCGCACATGTGTGGAACAGAAAGGCATACGTTGTTGCGCAACAAAACTATATTTGTCAACATGATACGATGCTTTTTGTTTCTATGGTAATTTTGAGTTTGTTTATATGTGCGTTTGAGTGTGTGTAATATGAAATAAAATCCCCCAAAAATTAGATTTAAAATAAATCTTACTTTGTTTTTGCGTTTTGATTTCAAATTTTATGTGTTAAGTGTCAGTTTTAATTAAAAAAAACTTCGTGGTTACCGCAGAAATCTTGTGGAAATCCATTTGGAAGTAATATTTCACAATAAAAATATATGTACACTAAATTCTTACGTACCCGTATATATGTTTGAGTCTTTTACCTCAGCTTCCGTGCGTATCTGATATAAAGGAAAGTATATAAAACCATTTACACATAATAAGAAATGAAATTGAAGAGAAGGATAAAATCAAATATACAGTTAAATAAAATGAAATAATATTATTCACTTACCCAGGTAAGGGGACGAAAACATAGCTATTACTCATGTTCGGACAATTTGGAGCTTGGGCGGCTTTGGAAACTAACTTAAAAAGGATGAGGGAGGAGAGTATAACCCTTCATAAATTGATATTTTATAAAGAGTTATATTTTTCATTGTTTGGTTATAAAGGCAGGAGACAGAATGAATTTTTCTAAATTTTGAATTTCAAAATTTATATTTAATTTTTGCCCAACGTTTTCAGCACGTACAATTTTAAAATCTTGTTTGTGGTCGAAAGTATGATTAATCCGCCTTTCTCTGAAAATAATCGTGGTACAATTTTTTGTAATGTACTTACTAAATGATCGTATACAATTTTTCTTTCCCGTCATTCGATGAAGATGCTAATCCCTCTTTTAGTGAGGAGTAAGCACCAGCCGCTATTGATATCTGTCGATGCGTTCCTTCCATTTTTTGTACTTCAACTCCCGTAATGAAAAGCACTTGGTGTGCTTTAGATGATAAATATTTCTTTGTTATTCTCTCATGTCGTGTTTAAAGAAACCGGTAAAACGTACGCTAAGAATAAAAATCGTTTTTATTCGATAGTACTAGTAGTCGTTAGCAAGTCGTAAACGAAATGTTCTTGTTAAAGAACAGGTTCGAATTAAGTTACGTCTTATCGGATAATTAGCTAAAATTCAAAGTATCTTCGACGCATTCCCATTGTTGGTTAAATTAACTCTTGCTTACTGACGGAGTCTTTCTATAGTCATGTGCAAACCAAAACCACTACAGAAAGAAAACGAATATCAAATTACCATCGTCCGCGAGTCGATATCATTCATTGTCACCCGGAATTCTCTGAAGCTTCTTATCAGAACGCATCCACTCCGAGTTTTACACTACAACAGCTGTTACACAATCATGTGCTACCACAAGTGGAAACTTTAAATTTATTACCCAGTTCTCGACATTTTTACAGAGTGCAAATTCCACGCAGCTGTAGCCGGGCCATTTCCTTTACTCCATTCAACCTTCCACTTGTTGAGTGCAACTTGATAAACATTCCAGAACCGTCGCTTGGGGGAGGATTCGCAAAACGTGTAGGCGTCCTTGCGTAAAATTACTAATGCGCTTGCGGTAAATAACCTCCCGTGCTTTATTTCCCTTGTAGAGTGCCCGCAATGATGGACGATAATGGTGCCAGGGGACACATACTGCGAGTGCCTATCCCTCCTCCCCCCCCCCGCCCTACCACGCCCTCCTGACGGCCGTTACAGCAGCGCCACACGCGCTGGGCGGGTCACGTGGTAGGCGGCTGCTGGCGGGAAACACTCGCAGATGCAGTGTGCGCGACTCCACGATGACGGTGGAATCTCATGTGAAAACGTACACGGGGACACGACACATGTGGGGCCTGATGGGGAGAGAAGTTGAAAGATGTCATTTTTACGTTTACTTCTCGACTACCACCGGGAGCGGTAGCTCAGTGCATCAACTGATATAACTGCAGTACCTCTGACCGGCAGGTCCTAGGTTCGAGTCCTGACGGTGGCAGGATTTTCGACACGCTTTTCAGCTAGGTCGAATTCAGTCGCTGTCTGGAGGTGAATTATAGCGACCGGCTATTCCGATCGGTAGTATTCCGTGGTTTCTACGATCAACACCAGGCGAATGCCGGAGCAGTACCCTAACAAACGGGCTACGAACCACCCGCGATCTTCCCTTCCTCTTCCTTGTCCTCTCCTCTCCCCTCACACACACACTTACAGAAACATGCACTACACTACCACATATTCCGGGAGACCGGTAGGGAGCTTAGAGCTTGTCTCAGCTGGGGCGGTGCCCCGCTGGTGAGAGAGTCCTGGTTAGGGGGAAACCCCACTAGCCGACGGTAGGTCGGTGCCGGATCTCGCCATTCAGCGATTGAAGATCACCGCCATCTCCTGAGAACAAATATGCACTACACTTACGAGTCTAATGACAAAAGCAGTTGACGCGCCCGGAAACACGAAAAAATCAATTATCGACTTCTCTAGTTTGTTATGAATGAATGTCGAAGAAACCGGTCGTATGATTGCATAGAATATCAAAGAGCGTGTGCTTTTGCACTATGTAACACACTTATATATTTAATAAGCGAGTGTTATTTCCTGGTGAATGTATCCCACACGCGACAATGACAATTATAGATTGCAAAGTTTGCTTTTGTGCTCTGGAGATTGAGTTTTATACTTTGCTTATCTCCGTATACCGTCTGGGTAAAACATCCTTAAAGTGATACATAGATGAAAGAAGCAGGCGAAATAAGGTGCCTATGTCTCATTCTTATTTTCAACTGGCATTACGAAATATGTCTGGTAGGCATCACACATTTTATATGACGCTTGTAGAGTACTGTTTCTGTCTGACATATTTACAACAGGCAGCAAAATGTATCTGCTCGATGTTGGATGTTCTTGAGGTCTTCTGTGCGTCAAAGGAGCGGAAATGTATCACAGCATATAAATGAATACAATCTTACACGTAATACGACAATATGCCAATACCACATATCAATACCTTGGACAAAGAAGCAAACTTTTTACACAGTATTGGCTATTTTGTAGACTTTCTAAACACGGAGAAGCAGGAAAATAAGTTAATGTCCAAGGTGAGAAAATAGTACATTTATTATGAAGTGTTTTATTTGTTGTTTCAGAAACGTGAGTGTTTGCAGGTAAGCCAGCCAATGGTGCATACTGACCAGAACGAAGCTTACAGGTGTAATGCAAACAGCGTTGGTTACATTTTATAGCTCGCCTCGAGATGCTGACGAACGTGATACGCTAGCGCATGAAAAGTGAATGAGAATAGTCTGGCGACTCATTCTTACTAGAAAGAAATGCAATTTTAGTTGTTGCGAAGGAAGCAGGAAAACGAACGTGCTAAATAAATCGAACTGGGAGAGGTGGATCAGTGCATCAACTGATGTCACTGCAGTGCCTCTGACCGGGAGGTCCTAGGGTTCCTCGCCACACCGTCACTGGATTTTCGACACTAGCTAGATTGTTTGGTCGAGTTCAGCCACTGACTGGAGAAACATTCTAGTGACCAGCTTCTCTGATTGATAGTTTTTCGTGGTGTCTCACATCAACACCAAGCGAATGCCTAACAAACGGGCCACGGACAGCTCGCGATCTTTCCTTCCTCTTCCTTGTCTTATTCTCTCTCCTTACATACATTTAAACTAACATGCACTACACTTCCACACATGCCGGGAGACCGGTTAGGGACCTAGAGCTTTTGCCGGCTGGGGGCGGTGCCCCGCTGGTGGGAGATACCTGGTTGAGAGGAAACGCCGCTAGCTGACGGTAGGTCGGCGCGGGATCTCGCCATCTAGCGGGGGAAGATCACCGCCATCTCCCGATGAAAAACATGCACTAAACTTACGGTATAAATTATCTCAGTAATTGACGTGCCCAGAATCACTAACAACCAACCAAACAAAGTAAATAAGTCGGTTTATAAAGAATAAAAATTGTATGGGAAAAATAATTTAATACTCATATTTAAGCATTTAATACTCCCCATCAATTAAGACGAGAATCAATGAAGGGAAAAAACGGCAATTGTACAAACCAACAATCTCGTCGGAAACTACCTCTGATGATTATGCACTGGTTACAATAAATCATTTATTTTGAGACTTCTTCAAAGGTAAGTTTTAACTGTTTCATTGATTCCTCATACTAATTAATTATTTCTTCCATATGGACTATAATACTTCACTACTAGACATCAATTCGAAATTGAATTACAATTCATCATATCAGTCAAGTACGTAACAAGCCACAGTTTCATATATGACTGACATTCATAATTGATATTTCTGTTCTTGCGAGGACTACGAGAAAGCTCATTTGCCATATTAGTATTCTCTCGCACGTCTAGACTTCTTTTGTCTAAGGGCCCCGTGGTAGGATGTTGATGGCTGTTCCTGCATGCAGTCTTGGTCTCTGCAAGGAAACGGATGCCAACAGTACATGATGCATGGATAGCATAATGCGCAGTTGATTGTTACTTTGGCTTTACTTTTCAGCTATAAATGTAACGTTTTACTTCAAATTGTTGCAATTGAACAGTAAAATACTCAACTTCTAAATATGACAAATGAAGTAGTCGGTCTGAAGATCAACCAAGCGAAAGTTTATTTTATCTTATGAGAAAGTGCTGTCGTGTCTAGTAGTCTTTGGGCCACCATCAGAGTCCTGCCCTCGAGAGTCGATGGGTCATGTAGACCCCGAGAACACGGAGAATTCCTATAATTCCACGACTTTGTAAATTGTAAAAATTAATTTGGATTGTTTAATCTTTAAAATATATTCGTTTTATTGCGGGGCTAAAAAATTCACATGGCGTATACTTGTAGAAACAACTAGTTGGCGATGCTTCTAAAGGTTAACAATTCATACATTAATTTTGCATATATTTTTCTCTGGCGCATTATTGAACAGTTTAAAATTTATTTACCGTTGAGCGTTACTGTCAAAAGCAGGTGCCCAAACTTCTGTGATAACTTTTATATTTTACCTGGGCTCCAAATTTTTGCTTGGCTTAGGGAGATTTCGATGATGAAACTGTTTTTGGATCTTTTTCATCATTTGAGAATTTTAATCTCCCATCCAAAACATCAATGAGTCCGAGTACAAAGACCAATTGCACGGAATATCAACTACAAATGCTCTGTGAACAATCCAAGCCTCATTGAGTCATTTTAAAAAGCTTCTTTTGAAAAACAATACGCAGTTAGCGTTTGTTTGCCAGCAAAGCGTCTCTTGGAATCCACCGCCACTGGGAACGATGTCGCGAATTAATACCAGGGCAGAGCGTTTCATTGCAGCTCGCGCAGTCGCAGTGATTCGCAGTGGAGATTAGTTGTGAGCGCGGATGGAGCCTCGCTGTTTTGCGATGAGTGAGGCCGGACTTCGGGGGATCTTCGCTCGCCATTGCTATCGCCACATGACCGCCAAGTGGGCGCTTGCGAGAATATAACTGGACTAAAAGTATGGTCACCGATCAGTGGATTGCTATTAGAATTTCTATAATTATAATTATAATTAAATATAAATTCTCCATTATTATTATTATTATTATTATTATTATTTCTATCGGCAGAGCAAAATGGGTTTACTTCAAACCTGTTGAATGCACCATCCAAAATGTAAACAACCCGTACATTATCATTTCCTCGATCCCCATCTCAACATTCAGAAATATTCAAAATAGATTCTTCACCAGTTCAGTAATTCAAAAATTCAAAATTTTCTACGTATCAATAAGAAATGGTAATTATATATACACTAATATACAATAATAATATATAATATACTTCATATACGGGAATTATATGAGCTGGAATTGTGAAAAGACGATTATTACTGCCACCACACCAACACATCTCATGAACGTGGACCAAAATATACGTGATACTTTAAATGCACCTTACTTTTTCGCTGATACTTTTTCGCTGCACCTTGAAAACTACACTTTTTAATAATATAACATTGAAGACCTTAAACATCTACACCCCCAACTCGTAAGAAAGTAAATAATAGATTTATCAACCCCTAATATTGTTATAGGAAGAGTATATCATAAGGTAAAGATATGGTCACACCTCTCTTACTCATTATCATTTAATGAAGAAAACCTGCCCAAAAGGTGGAGGAGTTCTATTTACTAGTCACATTCTCTTACAGTGTTCAAATGTTCAAAACATAAGAAAAATTCTTGGAATTAAGAACAATCTCTATGAATCCTTGAACTCAATTGAAGATTCTGTAATAATATGAAAATATCGAAAAATTACTGTTTCCCTCAAATTTATTGAAAATATTTTGAAAAATTACTGTAATTATTTATCCTTTGTTTATTATAATGTTTAAAAGCTTAAGCGTAAGTTGGTATTTATGCTTAAAATAATAATGGCGGCTAATGATCTGTTCTTTCTAGAGCGACCTAAAATAAATAAAAATTATTATCATTCTCTAAATGTATATTTAAAGCTGTTAGACGATGGTTTAATACAAAATCTACTCTAAGTTGCAAGGAGCTTCCTTTCGAGTGGGGATGATGTGTACCTTTACAATGCTCGCGTGCCCATGGGTACCTTTGCAATATTCTGCGAAAAATATGGGCTATTTCCAATAACAAGTCTGGTAGTCTTGTAGGTCTTTCCAGGTATCTGAATGACTTGAGTATTTTCGGAAAGTTATTATATAAAGTTTGCGGAACAAATCCCAGAGCTTCGATAAAATGTGTTCCCCTGTGTTCTTATATTCATACTTACATTAAATATCTGTATCCGGCAACATTTTGATCGTTGATTAAACACAATTACATGTGAAACTCAATGCGTGCGTTTCGGAGCGTTTCACCGTTATGTGCGCCTTTGGAAATTGTAAAAGATTGGCTATTTTTGAAATAAAGTATTACAAATACTATAACTAAATAACTATTACTGGTGACTATATTAGTAAGATGTGTAATTTCTAAAGTACTTGTTTTTTTTGTTTATTTAGATATAATCTGATGTTTTGTAAAACTATTTTTAGATAGTTGGCTTCATGCCTTTTTTTGTACTTTAGCTCTGATGAG